>VCJJ01001871.1:0-20035 GCA_024139415.1 Backusella tarrabulga
AAAGTATAGATTGATATTACTTAATATGCAGTTATGTGATGTACTGTCTACCAGATCACCACATGAAAGTTTCCATGTATTTTAAACAGCCAAATGGGTATTAGTTATGATCTAAAAATATACAGGTCATTAGATTTATGGTTACAATGTATAAATAACAATCATTTTTTGTTTTGTGATAAAAAGCACAACTGCATTTTAATTTCACATATTAAAAAGAAAGGCATATAAAGATTTTTAAAATGAAAACTAGTGTTTCTATTTTTATTTTCTTTTTATTTTTGTCGCTTCTTCTTTTACCGTATTTTTTGAACAAAAGCATAGTTATGTTTTCTTTTTTTAATAGAAGTGAAGGCTTTGCTTCAGATGAGGCTTTTGCCTCACTAGAGAGTAAACTTTATATCGACTCGACCTCTTCTTTTATCATGTTCTTCTTACCTCTCTGCTTTTTTTTCCAAAAAAAATAATAGGTGATGGTATTCAAGTAGAAAGTACACTTTTGAAAAAAGCAAAAAAAGGCGATGGCGAAGCACTTTACAGAATCGGGAAACTCTATTTCAACAACGGAAATTATTCAAAGACATTGGCTTGGTGTGGTAAAGCCCCCCTTCAGAGCTATACACTTGCCTACAACGATATCGGATACATGTATCGACATGGCCTTGGTGTTCCTGTCGATGGTCGACTTGCGCTAGAATGGTACACAAAATCTGGAGAAGAAGGTGATACCTTTGCTCAGAATAACATTGGTGTACTATACCAGCAAGGATATGGTGTTCAGAAAGACTATAAACTTGCCATGGAGTGGTATCTTAATGCAGCAAACAGAGGTAATTCAAAAGCACAGAGTAACATTGGCCGGCTTTATCAGTCCGGGCTCGGTTTTCCTATTGACTACGACAAGGCCACGACATGGTACTTGAAGGCTGCTAGAAACGGAAACAATGCTGCTCAAGATAATCTCGAGAATCTTCAAAAACAAATTGGTCGGGGAGGTAATATCAAGTCAGACTCTGAAAAGAAGATGGAAGGGTGCCTCGCAGCTGAAGTAAACGGAGATTTCCTTGCAATGAGCTGTGTTGGAAATGAAATGGTATCTTCGAGCGTCTGAAAATGGAAATAAGTTTTCAATGAACCACATCGGAGAGTTTTATCGTTATGGACTGGATGGCACTCCAAAGAATATCCATACATCAATTGAATGGTATTTGAAATCTACCAATCAAGGATTTGTGGTTGCGCAGTATAACCTTGGTGTTGTCTATGAAAACGAAGATGAAGTTAAGGACATTCAGAAGGCTATGAAATGGTACAAGAAGGCTTCAGAACAAGGCCATAAAGAAGTCAAAAAGGCGTTTGAGCGTTTGAGTAACAAAGAAACCAATGGTAAGTGTATGCACATGACATAGATAAAAAGTGATGGAAAATATTAACTAAGAACAAAAATGAATTTTAGAATCACATGTAGACATTGCTCATATCACTACCGATCAAGTCATAAATACGGATGAAGTCGTTGCCGTTTACACAGGCGGCGAAGATAAAAATTCAGAAAACGAGAAATTAACTGACAAAGCAGCATCATTATAATGTAGTGTTGAACAGATGAAGGGAAAATCCACTGTATCAAAAGCTTCTTTAACGGAACGTATCAATAAGTTATATTCAAAACCTTCAGTTAAAGAAGTCTCAAATAAAAACGAACATGTAATCGATAATGCCTTTAAGAGAAGAACGGTGATGAGAGTGCTGTCAGTGATGATGACAATGTTCAGTTTGATTTAAACTACGATTCACCGAACGAAAGTCAAAACGCGACAGCAAAATGATTTAAACAATGGTGACGAATATCATAATGATCTAAACTATGACACACAAAGTGATAGCAATAACAGTGATGAAAAAGAATAACAGTCCTTGTAGTAATAATAACTTCAAGATGGAAACAAAAGGTCCTATTTTATCAATAAACATTGGAAAACATTCTTACCAACTACGTTTTACCATTTTTTTTTAAAAATAAATTGTAATCTTACATGCTATATAAAATGATAGCAGGTTATTCTTAAAAAGGTGATGCTAAACCAGAGAAAACTTGCATTTTTGCTTATCAGCATCCAGATCTCAAGAGTTAGAAAATAAACATTGTGCGAGTGAGAAAAACATATCAAATGGGTCGCACCAGTAACACAGCGGAAAGGGGTAGAGAAAGGTCCATTTGAATAAGTGATAAAATGTAACACTACGTGATACGTCATCATGCACCTTTGTTCATAATGCAGACAATTATAATTATAATTACAATACTTCTTTGTTTATTTCCTATTTCTCTCTTTCTCTCTCTTTTTTGTTGCTATTGTTTAAAGTAGATGACTAAAGAGCTATCCAACGGTATTTACAATAACAACAATAAAGACGAGGCTACCTTATTGAAAGAGGCTTTACAAGTGGTAAAGTTTCAGTCTCATCTCATGAGGCAGTGCTTGGTAAGTGTTTTCTCTAATCAATACATGAATCACTCGCTCAATAGATTTATAGGATAAGAATAAACTTATGGATGCTTTAAAGCATTGCTCAACAATGCTGCTAGAATTAAGAACCTCTTCATTAACACCAAAAACATACTATGAGCTTTGTAAGTGCTATTTAAAAAAGAGGGCGTATTTTTGAGTACTAAAGAAACAGGGACCTTTTCCCTCCTGAACAGACATGTCGATATTTGATACTCTCCGCCATTTAACAATCTATCTTACCGAAGCACACCAAACAGGCCGCAACCACCTGGAGGACCTCTATGAACTTGTGCAGTATGCAAGTAGCATTATACCTCGTCTTTATCTAATGATCACGGTTGGCTCGATATATTTGGGCACTGATGATTCACCTCCTATTCCCGATATTCTGAGTGACATGATGGAGCTGACAAAAGGCGTACAGGATCCCGTAAGAGGTCTCTTTTTACGACACTATTTGGGTGGAATGGTTCGTGACTTTTTACCCAACGAGTAAGTAAATATAAGGATTTGGTGTGTTGGGTTAGAATGGTACGAGAAAGGCTAAAAGTAAAAGTTTCTGATCTTTCTATCGATGTCAATCATAACAATAAAGCACAGTTGAATACTTGGATGACACAATTCAGTTTATACTAAACAACTTTGCAGAAATGAACAAACTTTGGATCAGGATGCAGTTTATGGGACATAGCAGGGATAAGGAAAAGAGGGAGCTGGAAAGAAAGGAATTGGGTACACTTGTTGGTACGAATCTGGTACGATTAAGTCAGCTGGAAGGGATCAATTTAAAGGTCTATGAAACTGTAAGTATTGTTTGATGAAAGAGAGAGTGAAATAGAGGTACTGATATACAGAGTAGAGCATTTTACCTGGTATATTAAATCAAGTTATTCACTGCAATGATTCAATGGCACAAGAATACCTTATGGATGTTATTATACAGATATTTCCAGACGAGTTTCATATTCACACCTTGAAGCCGTTTTTACTGACTACTGCACAATTACACAAAGACGTGAATATTAAAATGCTCATCATGTCGCTGATTGAACGTCTGACAAGTTTTACCAGTAATGAAGACGAGCAGGAGAGTATACCTCACGATATCGAGCTATTTGTTGTATTTTGGAATGAGATTATGGAATTGATAGAAGTAGGATATTAAACTAATGTATAATGGGGTCTTTGTGTGCTTATTTATTTATTTGTTTGTTTATTTGTTTGTTAGATGCGTCCTGATATGCCCATGAAAGATCAGACATCACTTTTAGTCAGTCTAACCCGCCTCTCAATCAGTTGCTACCCAACTAGATTAGATTATATCGACCAAATATTTGGCTTTACAAAGGAAGTTATTATCCCTAAATACAAGGACTCATCAGAGCTACATACAAAACAGAACGAAACCAATTTGCAAGACATGCTATTTGCTCCCGTGGATCACTGCGACATACATACATTGATCACATTAAAACACTTTCAACCCTTATTGGCATTACAGACATATAGTATTAGACGTACCATCGTATTGGACATTATAAAGAACGTATTGGAAAATGAAATTCACATGTCTCAACCAGAACAGGTCGACCAGTTTTTAGAGTTGTGTCATGTTATGAAAAAGGACGAGACTGCTGTCACCCCTATGATTTATTATAGCCCTCCACACAACCAACCGAATTTTGAGGATGAACGTGATGAGTATGGCTGGATTGCTCGATTGGTGCATTTGTTCTATTCAGAGAACGAGGATACACAGTTTCTAGTAAAGTGCATTAAAATTGGCTTTTTATGTTTGTACTCGCAAATTTATTTATTCTACCCGTTAAAATAGTTACTCTTGGCGACAAAGCAACACTTTGAAGGAGTAGCAGATGCAAAGCGTATCCAGTACATTTTTCCTGCGTTAATTATTTCAAGTTTCAAACTAGCCAAGCGCTATGATAGATATTCAGAGCAAGACAAAGACGAGAGTTGGCACAAAAAAACACGCACATTGTATCGTTTCATCCATCAAATCATCATGATCCTTTACCGTCATTCAGAAGAGGCCAACTGTGTCCAATACTTTGAGATGGCCGCACAAATTGCAGACATGTCTGGTCTTAATGATATCGCCAATGATTTTTATCTGGACAGCTTTAAAATCTATGAAGAATCCGTTGCAGACTCGAATAAGCAATACAATGCCATTGTCTTTAGTATCGGTTCACTCTTGACTACTCAGAGTCTTTCGGTGGAACAATATAATACTTTGTGCACAAAAGTTACCTTGTATAGCTCGAAACTTATGAAGAAGCCTGACCAATCACGCTGCATCTATCATGCAGCCCACTTGTGGTTCCCACCCCAAGGAGCAACGCCATCTCGATTAACAAATGATAGTAATGATAGTAATGAGACTGATGACAAGAATGACAACGATGATGTAAAGCAAGGATATCGAAATGATACGCGTGTGCTGGAATGTCTCCAAAAGTCTCTAAAGATTGCAGACAGTTGTATTGATATAATGACAAACACTATCCTATTTTTAGAAATATCGGAGCAGTATATTTACTATTTTGACAAGGAAAACAAAGTGGTAAGTTACATAAAATAAGGGGGTATCATGCATGGCATTGTTGTATCTTGTGTATATTAATCAATTGTTACAATAGATTACTGCTATTTACCTAAATAGGCTTTTGGAGTTAATCAATCAATACTTACCCCTTGTGGATGATCCCGACCAGCACCCATTCACAGTCAGCTCATCCAGCATCATAAGTGAATATAACCAAGCTGACGTACGCAATCACTTTTCAAGAATATTATACCATTTAAGGTTACTTCAGCAGACAAGATCACCAGAGCGTTATTTGGAGATAAAGTTGTGATGAAATAAATAACACATTATTAAAAAGTTATATATTCATAGACTTATATATATATATATATATACGTATTTCACTTCTTATTTATTAATAACTTCTAATCAATTACTTGGACATCTAAGTGATTTAAATATGTTTAATACAGAAGCAAGCGATATCATAATAGAACTTACCATCATTTTTACGAATTCATCATAGTTGATTTGACCATCGCCATCAACATCAGCCTCACGAATCATTTCATCAACTTCCTCTTCAGTCAACTTCTCACCAAGAGAGGTCATTACGTGACGTAACTCAGCAGCTGAGATATAACCATTACCATCCTTATCAAACACCTTGAATGCCTCTTGGATTTCTTCTTGAGAATCAGTGTCCTTCATTTTTCTATATTTATATGTTAAATATGTTTCAGTCAAGATTTTCGCAGCCTCCCTCCTTTTCCTAGTTATTGGATTTATTATTTACTTACCTTGCCAACATTGCCAAGAACTCGCTAAAATCAATACGACCATTACCGTCACTATCAACTTCATTTACCTACTTATCTTATTAACAATAAGATTCGGTTTTGTTTGCTTTTCTTCGCTTACCATGTCTTGAAGTTCAGCCTCGGTGGGATTCAAGTTTAAGGAACGCATCACGGTGCCGAGTTCCTTTGTGGTGATGGCACCATCGCCATCTTTATCAAACAATTGGAAAGCTTCACGGAATTCAGCAATTTGTTCTTCGGTAAGCAAGTCAGCCTATATATACGCTATTTAGTTTTGGTGTTTATGTGAGTTTATTTTTGGCACTTACCATTTTAATTTATTTATTTAATAATAAAGAGAGAGAGAAAAGAAGCTTTTTAGCAAAGTGGTCCTTGAAAAGGGAAAATTGTAAATTCAATGAATTAAAGCAGTCACGTTGAACAAAGCGCCAGCCCACTTACTTTCTTTTCAATGTTCTTGACTACAGTTCCTGACTACACGCTGTATAAATTCATTTGACGAATATGGTTACTTCAATTTTTAATCCAATTAGAATTTCCATTTATAAACCTACATGTGTAAACATCCACAGTCTCTACTACTGGGATGAAATATTACTTCTTTGAGGATGAGAGCCGCTTCTAAATTACTAGTAGTTTCTAAAGCCCAAGCTTTGCTGTGCCATCACTCGAAACATACATAGGGGTCATACGGGAATTAAATCTCCATAGGTGAAAGACTTCCAAATCTTCTTTGCCAAAGTCGGATGTGTCTAGATCGGGCAGAGACTCATCTTCAGATACCTGACGGGCAAATACAATACTAGCATCATATCCATTAGTTGTGATAAAGTTTGTAAACATCACATTCTGTTTTCAAACAGGTATCAGAAATACAATAGAATAAAAGGTAAAAAAGCACAAAGTTCCTTGTGATTTGAAGTGAATAGATGGGTAATGTTGTTTTTGCGAAACTTTGCAAAACTCGCCATTGTTTACAAGTTTTTAGAATGTATAAACTGTATGTTTTTCTATAGTGGATGGTCTTAGTTTATCGGCGATTGACTATATAATTGAACTCAAATAATTTTTAAAAAGAAAGTATAATAGTAGTGTGGAAGCTTTTAGAAAGTTTAAGTACAATAACATGTATGACTTGTTTGAAGCTTACTTAATTGGACAATTTCTGAAAATGAATTCGGACGCCTTTTTGTTAATGCAAATATCCAAGTAAATCCTAATTATTTTTTGTGATGTGTCCGAATCGAGAGTATTTTGAGGCACACTTTTGAGGCACACTTTTTTGTAAAGACCACCTTTTTAAAGTCTATATTTCTGTTAAAGATTGCCATAGGCAAGTTTATTTATTTGGTGTTTTTAAAATTTATCATAAAATAAAAAAAGGCCTCTTCCATATTGTTGTATGATATGTTTCTATGATTCTTGCTACTTGCTTACTTGTCTAATTATTATCCACTTTTTGGAATCTACTTTTTAGTATTTCATTCCTTTTACCTTCTCTTTTTATCGATAAGTTGTGTCTTTACTTTCAATATGAACTTGCTTTTCCTTTTTTCTGTTTTTTTTCTGTGTTTCAACTAGAAAATGTTTCAAGAGTGTCACACACATACACAACATGATTATTATATATCTATATCATATATAAATATATAAACATATATAAACTATCATTTGATTAACAATCTAGAAATATACTTACAATTGTATTTAGAAATGGCAGAATAAACTATAATAAGCAAATACTCCCTGGGACTATAAAATAATAAAAATAGTAGACTATATAACACAATGCGCTTCCCCATAGTATATTCTTTCCCTTTTTGAAGTAAGGGAGAAACCATTAATAGTTAGACTAAAATACTTGACAAACGATGTCATATAAACAATAAATGTGAAAAGAAACAAATACCGAGAATGAAGAAGAACCTTATTTTCGATATGATACAACAAAAATCCCTCAAATTTCATATTTGATTTGGATGTACAACTGAATTAAATCCCTCAAAATTTGAATCCATATAAATGCCTTGCCTCTAGTTTTTGCTTTTTTTTTCTACTTGTTTATTAGTATTAGTATTATCAAAAGTAATCGCTATTTTGTTTTATTTTTAATAATGAACCAATATCATTATAAAATACTTGTTGTTGGGGATGTTGGTGTTGGAAAGACATGTATATTAAAGCGTTATGTAGAAAAAGTATTTAAATCCACATTCAAATCAACGGTAGGTTGGAGTACGCAACAATCTTTATATAACAAAAATAATGATAATAAATGTCTTTCTAGATTGGACTTGATTTCTCACTAAAAGTAGTTCGATATGGTTCCCACAGCATCATTAATCTGGAACTATGGGATATTGCTGGTCAAGAAAAGTTTGGAAATATGACACGCCTCTATTACAGAGGCGCAGTCGGCGCTTTTGCTGTTTATGATATCACAAAACCGGATACGTTTGAGAATATATCAAGATGGAAGCAGGATATTGATACAAATGTACAACTTCCTCTTGAATGGGGTGGTGGAGCTATTCCAGTCTTGTTAATTGCAAATAAGGTAATTCACATAGTTATAAATAAGAGAAAAACGATAACAAACCATCACACACACACATAGAGAGACGAAACATCAAATATAAAATCACCAGATGAAATGGATCAATATGTCGAGCAAAATGGTTATATTGGCTGGAAAGTATACATGTATATAGATGTGTGTGTATCAACTTAAAAAGTAAACAAGTACAAAAAATAGGTTCGAAACCTCTGCAAAAGAAGATCAAAATATTGAACAAGCAGCCAATTACTTGATCAGCTATATTCAAAAACTAGATATAAACAAAGAATCGCCAGTAATAAGCCGAGCTACCGTTCATCTTTTAGAAAAAGAGGCCAATACATCCAAGGGTTGTTGCTAGTGCTTATCTGCGACATTTCACATGTAACATATATTCCTTTCATCTCTCTCTTTATTAATGTAAATATACGATATACTAAAATTCAGTTTCCTCGCTGGCAGTAGGCGCTTCTATTTTATATGATGATTGTGAATCTGCCGGTTTACCATTCTTCATTTCTTCATGTTTCTTTTTCTATTCAAAACACTATGAATTAATAAATTTTTATATGAAATATTGCTATGCAACTTACTCTTTCTTCTGCTAATCTGTCATTTTTTACTTTTAATTTCTCTTTTCGTGACTCACTCTTATTTCCACCACCACCAGCTGTTAATTCCACATTTATTTGCCTCTTTTTAAAGAAGGTATGATGAAAAGCAAGTGCTTTCTATAAAGAGTTTAATATTTTAGCAATAACACATAGCCAAGTCTTACATACATTCATATCTTGAGAGTTTTCAAATTCCATAAACGCAAAGCCTTTTGGTTTACCAGTTGCCTTATCAGTTAAAAAGCGCACTGATTTGATGGTACCCGCACTCTCAAAATGCTTTTTTAAGTCATCCACGGTGGCTGTATAAGGTAAATTGCCTAAGAGTACAGTCGTTAGAAAACACTGTTATATAGCAGACCATACTAATCCTCTTCAAACACACACACACATTCTCTCTCTCTCTCTCTCTCTCTCTCGCTCCCTATATACATTTACACCTAAAAGTGGCCCCAATCATTCTTACCAACAAATACAATATATCTACTTCCACCTGCTTCCTTATTATTCTTCTTGGGTCTTCTATTCTTCTTTTTGACCTGTCCTTCACCTTCCTCGGTAGGGATGTCGATTTTAGTACTTGCTTTACGCTTAAGATCATTCTTATTCTTAGGATCTTCTTCTACCGCTGGTGCTTCAACCTCCTTCTCTACTACATCGGCCTGAGGCACCGCCATTTCCTCTGTGTATTCTGCCTTCTTTGACTTCTTCTTGAAAGCTTGTGCTTTCTTGTCGCGTTTGGATAGTTTTTTTTCGGCTGCCATTGTTTTGATGTCAAGAGATCTTGATCAAAAAAAAAAGTTTTTTGGAGATAATAAGTAAACCAGAACAATGCAGTCACTTTTTCACCATATTTGGAAACAGCCAATAAGAAGGAGTGTATGATTGCATTTTAAGAAACTGTCTTTTTTTGAAGCGGACACCTGCATTTGCTGTGATATTTATCAAGATACTGTGCTACAAAGCGGTATTCCTTTTGTTCAACATGCTTTTTATTTTTGTTGTTAAAACAAAATCATTGAAACAAGTTATTTACACCACCCTGTTCTATATGGTAATTATTTCAATACAAAATGTGGAAGAAATACCTACTATGTATGCTATAACTAATTTTATGAAAAAAAGGATTGCCTAAAACCCATGCAAATGCAGTTTTCTATTGCATTTGGAAATGAGAGATACTTCCATCCAGCCACATTTTTAACATTAATAAAAAAACTCGTATTTATCCTGGTAAAAGAGTATCCAGAAAAAACGGGTAAATAATAGCAAAATTAACAAACTAAGATGATCAGCATATTTCTTGTTATCGTTTCAAATTTTCTCGTTCTGGAGTAATGAATTAATTTACAATTAACATTTTGAATCCTTTTAGAGAAAGAAAGAATCAAAATACCTCTTTACTGATACACATAACAAAAGTAAAGAGCATAGTCCATTTCGCATTTTTATTGCTGTGTTCAGACTAAAGCCAATAAATCGATTTTTGTTTAAATCATAATTCTTTTAAAGCATATGGTGAAAGGGAGGTGATCGACCAAGTGATCGAATTTGGCTGGCAATTTCAAGAAAAAAATTACTTTTATTTTAGAATTCTAAAGTGTTTCAGCACTTGAGAAAGAAGGAACTTGCCGTTTTTAATCGAGGAGCGATTGAAAGTAAAAAATAAAATAAACATTGCACAAAAAGGCAAGAAACGTGTTCTCACATGTTGGCACACCTAATCTATTTTTGTATCTCAGACGCACAAAAATAGTAATGCAAAAATACATCATCAAGGAGAGAGCGTATACTGTTTTATTAAAGTGGCTTTTCATATATTATTTACATCACAAAAAAAACAGTAAGATGAATATAAAATAATAATAATAATAATAATAATAACAAAGGAACAAATGACAAAAGAGTGAGAGGAAAAGTTCTATTGCGTATATTTGTGTGCATGTATGCGTGTATATCCAAAAAGAACCTGATTTAATAAACACAAACACACCATTACCATTTTTTTTTTTACTTTTGAGCAGCCTGGGGAGCAGGTGAGGTATTTGGGCTACGGCGTTTAAGACCACCATTTGTACCTCTTGTAGTTGTCTTCTTTGCCACATCATTAAGACGGCGTTCCTCATCCTCCATTGCACGACGATACTGACCATCGATTAAAGGCTTAAACGACTTTGAGCGAGTAAGACCAAAATTAGTAGCACGAGGCTTTCGGATATCGATATCCATCTCGGGTAACCACCAAGGTAACAAGGGCATTTGTTCACGGAAGAAGTAGCAGGCACCATGAAGATACTTTGAGAAACGGGGCACTTCGTGTACCAAGTGAGAGTCGACCAACTTTGTAAGCCACTGTGGCGGTTCTTGGCCCAGGTGTGTTTGTAATTTGGTCTCTAGCACCGCATACGGGAAACGGCAAATCTCTGATTCATCAAGTTGGTTGAATGGGTAGTCGATGCCAACATCAGGTCTTCTCCATTCCTTCACTCCATCTTGTTCACCTCTCCTCTGCTTACCATCAAAGTTGTCCTCGCGAATAAACGAAAGGTCTGTATCCAAACTGACACGTACACGTTGGTCACCCGGGAGTTGGAAAGCAGTACGGTTATAAAACGCTCTCAATACAGGATTAAGCTTCTTCTCTGTTAATGATTTGTAAATACCCGATGCAATGAAGTGTGTATCATCGCAAATCTTGCCATCTACATTCTTATCACGAAGACGCTGGGCAACGGTATCTGCAGTGAGTTGACCTTCAATAAAGCGAGAAACGTCGTCAATATCCAATCTAAAACGATCCTTTACAGAGGCACCATCCAGCCAGGAAGCATGGTGTGTCTTGCGTTCTATAAAGGCACTCTTGGATTCCATGGGACCGTACCATCGGAAACGAATGGCTTCTGCACCCTCATCACGTTGCAGACGACCCGTGTATAAATCGAAATCTTCATTATCATAGTAGATACTGGAGATAGCAGAATCTGAAACTTCAAATTTCTTTTCTTTGTTGAAGATCAGGACAGGCAAGTGAAGCATAATGATGGACTTGACCTCAGTAACATTATCAGGATGGATCCAGTATTTTGCAGTTGCTCTCTCAAAGGCATTTTGATCACCACCAGATGCTGAGTTACCCGTGCGGGGTTTACCTTGCAAACGACAAATATCATGAAGCGCAGAGATATAAACAATAGCCACATCGAAGCGTTGCTTATCCAGGGGCTTGGCGCGCAGCTGAGGGATGAAATCCTGCTGTAAGTGAAGCTTTGTCCATTTATCATGTTTCTTTAATATCTTTTGAAACCCAATATAGTTGAGTCGTGTGAATTTCGCAAGATCATTGACATCAAACAACACCTCTGTAAGCGCATCGTCCATGATATTCCAGTTTTGTTCAGATGACCATGATGGATTGTTCATAAATGTTTGCAAGGTGCGCTCACAGTAACTGATTCGCGCCTCTACCTCCCCAAGCTTGGCAGTTATAAAGTCATATACCTTTGTAAGTTCATTTTCCAATAATTGGATAAAATCCTTTTCATCACGCTCACTCCATTCATGATCAAGTTGTCGTGCCTTGAGTTCTGTCTTCAGTATACTGTAATTGATATAGGAGAGACGCCATGGTGCAAAAATATCTTTTTGGAGTTGATCTGCAAACTTCATTCAAAAAGAGGATATATATAAACAAAAAGTGTTTGTGAAATCTAAAAAAGGAATAAATAAATGGGAAAAGAAGATGAAGAAGAAAGGAAATTTATTAAAAAAAATGCAAAGAGGGATCGTGAGGTGATTTAAAAAAAAGTATTTTCGGCATGTTGAACCCGACATCTTTAAATTAGAAGTCACAAAAAGCTAGCCCTAAAAAAAACAATATCACTTACTGGTGATATTCATAACGAATCTGCCCAGGATCCACTAGGGACCATTTCCTCGTTTCGGATAAAGAAAGAGGAGGTATTTGAAATGAAATCAATGTGGAACTGGCTGTTATTTTAAGGTAATTATGTACGTAATAGATCAACGTTTTGTGTGTTTTTCTTAAAAGAAAGCAAAGGTCAAAGACACCACATTTTACCAAATGTATGGTATCCACACTATTTAATCCCAGGCACCAAAGAGAGGGGAGAGACTAAAATTATCTACCAACTAGCCATAAGCAGGCATTTTGTGGGGAGGGAAAGTTATATATATATATATATATAATATTGCTTCGCATGGAAAAATGAGTTTAAAACCCCTCATGTTTAATCATCCCAATGAAAACGGCAAGTTTTGAAATAAGTAGTTAGACTGTAGCAAATAATAAAGATGAAGCACTGGGTAACCATGACGCATCCTCTAGTCGAGTCGTTAAAGGTGAATTCTAAGCATTCATTCATCAAAATAAATTGATATTAATGCATTTTTATTCAGCGAAATAGGATAGCATATTCGTTGAAACAGTGTAAACTGTTTTTCAATAGATGGAAAGTCATTGATAGAATAAAAAATGAAATATTAAAACCATTGTATAAAAATGTGACTAAATTTTACTTTAAAAGTTCGTTAATAGGATTTCGACACTGCATTAAACATCATATCCATTTTGATCGACTAAGTTAAAATGAATGTGTCATTTCTTCGAGACATGCAATTTTGAGAAAAATACGGAGAGTGTAAGACATCTAAAAATATTCCACTAAAAGCCTATCTGGGTTGTAAGTATGATAAAACACTGTTCAGTGTCATTGTTCCAATTTACGGAAGATGACTTTTTATTACTATTAATATGATAATGTATGAATAAAATGATCCATTACAGTTGATTAAAATTGTTTTGAGCTAGGACTGCTGTTGTGTCGTGTTGTCAATGCCAAGATAAGTACTACTGGACGGTGGATGTTGCCATCGAAGTACAAAATTCATCTAAAAAGTTAAAAGGAATCGAAATTATATAAGAAAATTAATTGATTTTAAACAATCTTCGCCCTTCTCATATTTTCTCCTCATTTCGTCATCCTTTTTTCTTTCTATATCTTACCACTGTAGCTCCAATCACCAAAACACATAAACCAACCGGTCCATAAATATCATCATAACGCATATGCGGCGTGTTTGACATTTGGTATGCGCGATAACGGTAACGAAAAAAGGCATATAGTCCCAATACTAACGAAATACCAAAAAAAGTAGCACCAGAGACTATACTTACAAGATCGCCAAAGTTCAACAAGACTAACGCAGCAGACAATATCTGAGCAGCAAATTGGACCCAATGAATAAATGTTCTTTCGTTCGCAAAGAAGAGTTTTGGCTCGATTGTACTTTCAGTCATTTTTAAAAGTTTTTTCTGTTTCTTTTCCTTCTGTTTTTCTTTTTTTTGCTTTTTCAATTCCTTTTCTTCATCTTCGCTATCCTCAATAAGTATGGCGTAATTTGGATTGCTAGTGAGATAAAGTTGCTTCTTTTCCCTATCGTAATAATCTATAAATGACATATTACGTTTCAGAGAAGACGACGGGGGTTTAGATCGAGTGTAAGCAGTAGATTCGCAACTATCCAAAGGTTCGATCAGTGCTGTAGCCGAGTTTCGATTGTCTGTTGTTTGTGTTTCATATTTATCGCCATATAGGCCAGATTTATTGTTAAAGGCAGTTTCAGCTGTTGTGGATGATGTTGATGGACGGTTCATTTCCCAACCTGTTTTATCATAATCGCTGTTCTCCTTTTTCAGTTGCTTGTTGAGCTGTTGTTCCAAATAGCCGATCTGATTTAAATTCGTTAATATTCTTCTTTTATTTGTCTGCATCATCATTGTTTTTGATAGGACCAATTTGGATGGGCTCTCTATTGATGACCACCACGCTGGTAAAATTGCAAGTTTTTTATGATAGAAACTGGCTACACTCTGCAGAATGTTGGAATAGCAAGGGACAGGATATACAATATCGGAGTTTAGCAAGTCTAAAAGCCATTCAATGTTTGGTTTTGGCTCCATCAAAGATATGTCGAGAACAGTGTAAGGAAATGTGTTGATATCACCGTTTTCTTTTGTAAACACGATGTTATTTTCAAGTGAAATGTTCAAAACGTCATTTGAAAACATGGATTGATCGAACCTGATTTGAACCTTTGACTCCACTGAATGTCTTGAACGCAGATACTGATCAAAATCCTCTTTTGGCATTGTTGCTAATGTCTTTGCTCTCTTATCGATGGCTGTACTGATGATTTCCACCGAAGTATTGTCCCCTCCTTTTTGACATAATAGCGTTTCTGCGTCATGATCCCACTGGATATTGGAAAGATAGTGTTTGAAATTGGAGTCATCAAAATAAGTTTGATTGATTGTGCTGGTTGTTATCGTCGGCAAATGAAATAACAGAATAGACTTGATTTCACTGGCATATGATTGATCTACCAAATATTTTGTATTGAATATTTCCTCCCCGTCATTACGAAGTTGAAGTAGTAACGGATATAAGCGTTGTGTATCCAATCTGTATTTTTTATTAAGGTCAATGAAAAAAGGCATCAAGTCTCCGCCTCTTGTATTGTGCTGATAGATCAAATCTTCTAGTGCTTGATAGTTGAAACGGATATATCGTTTTAATTTTAAAAGTGTATCAAATATTTCTGTGCTGTCGCTATCGAATCGATTGAAATAAGAAATGCTGGCTTGGATATCTTTTTCTTTTTTCACAATGAATGTATCCACTTTTTGAAATTCTAGTGCTATGGCTGCTTGAAAATCCTGTTCGTCTTTGTCATCCCAGTCAATGCTCAATGCGACTCCTTGTTGGATTTCTTGATAAGACACGTATTCTGTAGCCCATTCCGAATATATTTGGTGGTAAAAATCACTTTGAAATACCATTGTTTAATAAGTAGGTGTGGAAAGAAAGGAAAAGAAAGCGAAACAAGTTTCATCAGCGTGGCGATTAAATTTATATATATGTTTTCTTTTGAAATTACTCCAACCAAAGGTTCCTTCAGGTTTTTTCCATCGCTGGACTTGGATTTGCCAAGAAATTAGTGAGAATATTACAACTTTATTCTCTTTGTCTTCCTAACAAAGAGATATGAATCTTATTATCTGAAAGAAGACATTAAGGAAAATGCAAACGGTTATAAATTTGATAACGATACCAAGAAATTTAATTTTCCTAAAAAAACTAAAAATAGGGTCTACGTGTTTCTTTTTTTATCAATTTCTACGACATAATGATAACAATCAATCCATAAAAGCTGTAATCGTATTGTGAATAATTGTAGCAAGTATTACCTTAGAAAATTCTATAAATAGTATCAACACGTTATATGTGAGAGATAAAATACTCAGATCTCCCAAAACCAAAGTACTATTTTTGTTCTACAAATAGTGTTGAACCATGCAATAAATTGGTAATAAAACGCATAAAACTTCCAATATGATTAAAACAAAGAGTATTTTTGGTTATCTACAGCCAAATTTTTAGAGGTCGATGCCTAATACCAACTGACCCAGATTAAGTAACTAAAACGAAGTAACTCCAATGATAGCAACATGCTTAAAGTTTGGCATGTGTCAATATGTCAAATGGTCCACACATTATGCAATAATACCAGCACTAAAAAGAGAAGTGACTTTTTAATTGCGAAATTGGTGGTTATGCAGTGGACAAAGTTAATTTTTGTCCATTATTTTCAAAAATGAAAGGGTGGTAGGTACTCGATAGATAAAATTATTAACTGGTGGCAGAGAAAAATCTAAAAAATTTCCCACCATAGAACAGCCACCCATATCCAAAAGAATTGACTTCTGCAAGAAAAGAGAAAACCAAATGTAAAAGGCAAAAAGGAAAACCTTTTACCACTAATCGGTTTATTGAATAGAACGAAAGTCTAACACATATGACTTACGCAGTTTTACAAGGCAATTTTTTATTTCAGCTTTTAATCGTATTAATACATATAAAGATTTTAGTTCTAAACCACATCATATATGAAGGTTTTTCTATGCGGAGTATGACTTTCTTCCTTTTTATCAGTATTCTCGTAGTTAGATACACTTTTTCTAGTATTTTGTGGCTTGGTATTTACTTTCTTGTTAGAAAAGGTATATATTTAATCAGATCTTACTCTACTCTCTTTTTATTCAGTTTAAATAATATATTATTCTACACGCTTGTACTGTATTTCCGTTCATGAACACTTCACAGTGGCTAAGTTGTGAAATCTGATACATTCACGTTACTATAAGTAGATAATATGTCTATCAGTTTTAAATATATTCTATCTAATAAATTAATCAAATCTTTAGAATCACCTTTTCAGTACGTGTTTTATAGGGGGTACTAATGATAGCGGTATGCGTTGGAACAGGAGGGTCATTTCAGTGATTTGCGTTTAAAAATATAAATTACTGGCAATTTAATCAACATTTTACAATACAAAATATACAGAAAAAAACATTGTACAATTCAACTATTGTATTTGTACTCCAACAAAATTATTTTTAATAAATGACTCCCTTAGAGACTTGAGTAACCCGATGACTCGTGGAACCATCTACACATCTATCTAAACTCTTAAGGCAATATCTCACTACCAGAGATACGAGTCGAAAAGTTTGAACTTTCAAATCCACAAACAGATTATCTCCTCACTCGCATTGTATGTAGATATTATGCGTATCCATAAGTTACGTCATACGACCATGAAATGTTCAGCAGAAATTCTATTCCGACTCATTTTTTTAGATAAAAGGGAGTGAAAGTTATATAAATATAACGAGTTAAATTGCTTAATCAATATCTTTGTGCTACTTTTTTTACCAATCAGGAATAAATGATAGCCTTTAATTCAAAAATGATATTCCGCTGTACAACATTGCACTTTATTGGATTATGACAATATTGTAGAAAACACAATCCTCTACTTGGTTAATACTAATAAACTTAGTGAATTTCTTTACTTTCTTTCTCATCTCTTTTCTATTTTTTTTTTCTTCTACATTTTCATTCTTGTTTATAGTATATATTTTTAATATATTTACTATTATAAGTATATATATAACTACCTCTTATATATAAATACTTTCTTTTATATCTCCTTTCCTTTAAAAACCATATTACGCAAAATTATAATGCGTCTAGAATCAAAGTTCAAGATATCGAGACTATTAAAGTATGCTGTTGTTGCATACATTATGATCTCTCTCTTTTATACCACAAATCACTACTTCACAGCACATCAATCTGGCAGTGTTCATTCTCGACAAGAAGAAGTTGTAAATCATTTAGAAGCATTACATGAAGAGCAAGCACAATTGCCTCCACCAAAACAGCAACAACCTGTTATTCAACATGATGAAGAAGAAAAGGCTGTAAATACTCAAAAGGAAAAGGTTATTACTGACCAACTGTATAAAGACTCTGTAACATGGCCAAGCTTAAAAGGTATATATATATCGCAATTACATTGTCTATATAAACACATCCCTTTAGTATGTAAGATATACATGTCTAAAATACATTTTTTTTATTTATTTAGGAACTCCACACACGTTATCGGAGAGTCTCATCAAATCCAAATTATTTTCATCCAGTATGGGATATGACAACGTAACACCTTATTATTTCAAAGCTTCCGCTATCAATACAAAAGAAGATATCACTCTGGCAACCCTTGTTACTCGTAATAGATTCCAAGTTCTCAGTAGACTTGCAACGAATTATAAAGGTTAGATTTTTTCACTAATATCATCGGAGAGCTAAAATGTCCGATTTTTTCTAACTTCCCTCAAATCATTTCCCCTACCACAGGTCCAATTTCAGCAGCTGTACACATTTTAGATGACAAGGAAAAGGTACCCACCTTGAAAGAACTGCAAAAAATTCATAGCGAAAATCCTGATATGCAAAAATACGTGGATATACACTTGATCATTGACAACTTCGATCGTCAATTCAACATGTGGCGTAACACCGCCAAGCTCTTCACTCGCACCGATTACCTCATGATGCTCGACGTCGATTTTCACTTGTGCACTGACTTCCGTAAAACCATTTGGGAGAACCCCGATATTGCAGATCGCTTACGTCAAGGCAAGACTGCATTAGTTGTGCCCGCCTTTGAGTACCTTAATCAAAAAGATGGTATGGATTTTCACACCTTCCCTAAGACCAAGCAAGATGTGATTAAGGAAGTGCAAGATTTACAAAAATTGGATTCGTTCCATAGTAGCTGGGTTCAGGGTCACGGATCTACAAATTATTCAAAATGGTACACAATCGATGAGATGTATCCGGTCAGCGAATATGATTTTGCCTATGAGCCATACGTGATTTATAAAAAGGAGGGTACACCCTGGTGTGATGAACGTTTCATTGGTTATGGTGCCAATAAGGCTGCTTGTCTTTATGAAATATTTATTTCAGGTGTAGATTTTTGGGTGCTTCCAAGTGATTTCTTGATTCACCAATCGCATAAATACGCAGAACATGATCGCACTAGAGAGGTAAATAGGGGTGATGAAACAAAAAAGTGAAAAAAAAACTCTTTATCTAACAATTCCAATGTTTCATAGCGTGTTCACAATCGCCACTTGTATGATTACTTTAGAACCGAAATCTGTTTAAGATATTCTAGAAAATATGTCATCGAGGGCACATGGTATACTCCTGCAGCAGAAAACATGAAGAAAGTGTGCACTGATATTCCTAAATGGAAATATCTTTCTGGTATTCCCAAAGCACAAAGAGATGCTGACAAAGCTGCAGAAGAGGCTGCCAAGAATGCAGAAGAAGAAGCTGCTAAGGCAGCTGGTGTTGTTGCATTAACAGTCGAAGAAGAAACAGTGGGAATGGAACCGGAGCTGGATGATCAACAATTAGAGGAAGATGAAACAGAATTGGAAGAAGCACAAGAAGTACAATCACCTATAGAAGATGCTATCTCTGCAGATATTTAAAAAACGACACACACACACACACACACACACACACACACACACACAC
>VCJJ01001871.1:20051-30744 GCA_024139415.1 Backusella tarrabulga
CACATAAAAATAAATAAATAAATACGAGATAACCACCCTTTGACATTGTGGCGTTTCAGTTTATCGTGAATCGAAATTCACATGTGAAAATGATTAAAACTGTTTATTTTAATCCCTGTAGCATCTCGCTTTCTTTTCTTTCTTCTTTTTTTTTATTAAATCATTTTTCATTTAAAAAATGGATGAATCAAGTCAAAAATCAAGCGGATTATCAAATGTACATATGTAAACCTTTATTATAATTATACGTAGTGCGTCTTGTACAAATTCTTATCCTTTTTTCTCTTTGTGATACATATAAATATATTCTTTTATAGAGATTCTATAGTCGCTTTCTATCTCGCGACCCAAGAAGCCAGTACGAGAACATGGTGAATACAGCAAAAACATATGATGAATGGTATATAGCCACTAGCATGCTTGATACAATAGATGGTATATTTATTTATTTATATCATTTGTTATTGCTTATCTATTTACTTTTTAATATTTTTCATATGATAAATGGATAAGGTTTGGATAAATGGAAGGAAGATTCAAAATCTCCAGATTATGACCATGAATTAATTCAAGCCCGCCTTGATCAATTGAGAGAAATCAGATCAACGAATAAAGGCCAGTCTGCCATGATATTTGCATTAAGATCTAGCTTAGCAAGAAATCTTGGTGATATGGGGAATCCAAAAGTGAGATTTAAAATATTTCATCATAAAGTGAAGGCTTAATAAATTTTTTCGTTGGTTTAGCTTTATTCATATTCACGTGTAGGAACAAAAAATCTAACATCGGATTATATCAATGAAGTAGTCAAACAACTAAACTGGTTATGTGATGAGCCTGCTGATCTTATTGAAGACCCTGGATTAAATTTAAAAGAAAAACATGACTTTTTTATGGATATTCGTCAAAGTTTTGGGCGAACTGCATTACTCTTAAGTGGAGGGGGTACATTTGGTAATATGAAAATAGCAAAAATATTATAAACAGCCAACTCAAAATAAAAAATCAGGAATTAATCACATGGGTGCTATCAAATGTTTACATCAGCAACGCCTATTACCTCGTATTATCTCTGGTGCTTCTAGTGGAAGTATTGCAGCTGCTTGTATCTGTACAAAAACCGAAGATGAGCTATGTAATATGTTCGTCCCAGAAAGCATCAATTTAGTAATTATAAACTCATAAGAAGCTATATTAAGATTTTTGAATTCTAAAAAAAACCAAATATAACTAATTAGGAAGTGTTTGAGTATAGCGATAAGCCAGAATCATATTTCACTCGCCTTCATCGATTTTTAACAACAGGCCATGTGTTTGATGTAAAATATTTGATTGAAGCAATGCGTGCAAACTTTGGTGATACTACTTTCCAGGTAATATATATAAACACACACGCATATTTAGTATACATACATCTACTTATTTTTATCTACTGTTATGAAACAACAGGAAGCGTTCAATAAAACGAGGTTTATTCTTAATATCACCGTGAGTTCATCTACGCTTTATGATATGCCTCGGTTATTGAATTATTTAACTGCCCCTGATGTGGTTAGTTTGGATAAATGATTTCTCATGCAGTTATGCTTTATACTCACCAATTCTATTTTTTTCCAAATAGGTAATATGGTCTGCTGTGTAAAGTATCATCTCCATCAATGTTCTGCTACTCTCAATATAACTCTAATTATTATATTTTAAATAGTGCTGCTTCATGTGCTGTCCCAATATTTTTTTCTTCTTCTCCACTCTTTAGCAAAGATAAAAACGGAAGAATCATTCCGTGGACACCCAATGGTACTACTAATATATTTGTTTATTATAAGCACTAACTTGTTTCTTCTTGATTAATAATAGATCAATTATATATTGACGGTTCTGTTGAAAAGTAGGGAATATATATATAGTTAAATGTGTTAATATCTCACTCATGTATAAATTAGTGACCTACCAATGAATAAGCTATCAGAACTCTTCAATGTGAACCATTTTATCGTAGAACAAGTGAACCCACACGTTATTCCCTTTTTGCCAAAGTCTAACACAACATCTACATTTAGACAGTTAGCTTCATTTTGTATGCACATGGCAAAAACTGAAATTCAGCACAGATGCACTCAGGTAAATCCTCACTCATGATTTTCCTTTTATCGATAACTTATTAGAATTTATCTCAAGTTGACAAATTTGGGTATCATACCATCTCTATTTTACAAAATTCAAGCAGTCATGTCGCAGAAATACTCTGGTGACATTACTTTAATACCAGACGTAGATTATCTTGATTTTTTTAAGATTTTATCAAATCCTACTCGACAGTTTATATTGGACGCACTCGATAGAGGACAGAGAACTGCATGGCCAAGTATGATATAAAAAAAAGGCCCCAAAAATGTTTAGCGACTTAAACTCTCTTATAGAAATATCTATAATTAAAAACCATTTACAGATTGAATTAGCCATTGACCAAGTCTTATATAGATTGCGATTAAAAAGATTGTCCGAAATTTCAACGAAAGAGGATATTGTGGAAAAAGTATCTGAATTTCAAGTGGAATCTTCACAAAGTACACCTATGGTTTTGCAGCCTATCGTGTTGGAGCAGCGTCATGTTAATCTGAAAATGACAAGAAAAAGTCGATAAAAAATATATGAAATAATAAATCGGTCTTCTGATATTTATATCAATGTTTTTATTATTTATATTTATAAGAGAAAAAGTGTACATGAATAATCAAAAAAAGAGAAAACGAAGAGGAGGGGGGGTTTTTTAACAAAAAAAAAGGTATTTACAATTAGATGTATAAAAGGTAGGAGTAGTCTCAGTAACGACAGACATTACCATAAATTTTCTCGTACCCACTCATGCGAACAGAAGGTGGATGCTGCTGTTGTTGGGGATATTTATTGGTTGCAGGTAAAAGAGGTCTAAGACCTGGTGGTGTTCCCGGCTTATTATTTGCTTGTTTAAATTGTACTGCTTCAGGGTTCTGCTGTTGCTGTTGCTGTTGCTGTTGCTTATAATTGTATAATTGAGGTGGTTGCGGAATCGATACAGAAAGTGGTGCCACAGGTGGTGAATTATAATGATATCCATGGTAACTGTGGTAGCTAGATGTTGGTACCAATACGTTACTGACAGATGGAGAAGAAGTGCACGATTCAATAGAAGTAGGTACAGGTGAAGATGTACTCGAATGTGCTGATATAATTGAGGATGGTGGTGGTGTAGAGGAAGAAAATGTAGGAAGGGGATGATGATGATGATGTTGTTGTTGTTGTGGAGGAAGTGTTAGCGGAGGAGCTGTCGTTAAATTAATTACTGTATCTTCATGGTGGTGATGATTACGAGGAGATGATGGGACGGATGCGCTCTGGACAGAAAGAGCGTTGCGGACAAATCGTGTGGGTGAGTTCGGAGCAGACGGAGATTGACTAAAATTAGTAGCGGATTTCAATAAAATATTTTCATCAACCGAAGTGGAAGAGGGATTGAGACGATCTTTCAAAAGTTGGTTCTCGGCCTGCAAGTCCTAAAAAAGGGAAACCGAAGAAAAATAAAGAGAAAGTGTTTAGAGATATGAAAGATGGTCATGGTATACCTCTAGATTGCTTTTTTTTATAAATGTTATGCATAGAGCTTACCTTAATATAATCAAGGGTTAGCTTTAGAATGTTGCCCTTGTTGGGTTTTTGTCCAGGTTGTTTGGCATTCGGGACTACACTAGATAGCTCGAATATGATGTTATTAATATTATCTCGGCGACGACGTTCAACATGGTTATGGTTCTCACGACGACGTTGAATTCTTTCAATGGCCGTTTTACTATCTAAATTATTTCTATGATTGCAGTGCCAATAATAATTGAATTGTTATTTTATTTATATCTATAGTAATCAATTTTTAACTCTGTTACAAACCTGTTAAGAATATTTACTCCATTCACTCTATAAGCAGTTTGTTTCTTTGGCTTTGGCTTCTTTTTACTCATTTTTTGAGGTGAAAGGTCTGAAGTGAAATTCAAAAAGAGAGGTTGTGTCGAAATACGCTTGGTTGTGGAGCTACTAGTGGAACAAGAAGAAACAGATGGGGATGAATTAGCCGTAATATTTTCATCCTGAGAGCTCATGTCCTCCTCATCGCTGTCGTAGTCATCGTCCATAATCATATCAAGGTCTGATTCTTCTTGTGCCGTATTAGACTTTGCACATACTTGATTTTCAATGTTGCTGTGAGTCATAATAATTGGATTGGTGGCACAAACCATGAGCAATATACGCTATATGATAAGAAAGGGTGGCGACAAAAAAAAGGTAAAAAAAAACGGAGGATATGAAAAAGTGTAGTATTAACCAAAGACTAAAGAAATGATACAAGAAAGAAAGAGAGAAAAGAGAAAAGAAAAGTCAGATTTTTCCTTTTCCTTACTTTTTTTTTGAAGGCGCATGTGCTCAAAATTCAAAGATGAGAAGGATTGGAGTGACTTTGAAGATAATTTGATAGACCGACTAAATATTCCCACGGTTATAGTCAATCAGAATGAAGAAAAGAAATTTTCATGACCTCTCAACATTTCCGATCTTCGGTGTCTTTTCCGGGGGAGAAAAGACATCAACACCCATACATAAATGATATTATAGATTATCAGATTGTACTATTTTACTTTTGTTTTTTATTCTTTTAAACACGAATGTTATATCCTTTATCTTGCACTTTTATTCTAGTACAGTGTTACTTGAAATGAAAAAGCAACATATTTACAAATGAGGTATTTCAAATACAAATGGTGTTATAAATGAAATGTATTACTTGCAAACAGAAAGACGTAGTACAATGATGCTTCTGACCAATGTTAGTAAGAGTTTATTTAAGTCGGAGAGAAAGGGCAATACTTTTTTTTGTTAGCCCTTGAAAATAAAAAGAAACAGTTCATTGGTGTAATAATGAAATATTATATAAAAAGTCACCAAAAAAAAAGGTCGTTGTTTTCGTTTTTAAAAGCGGAAGAGTATTTAAACCCGTTAAATCCTTCTGTTACCAGAGAAAATAAAAGCAACACCATCTCGGAGTTTTTAGTTCTTTTTGCAAACTAACTTATTGGTAAAGTAAACCACATTTTTTTAAAAAAGAAAATTAAACGAATCAGAACACTTTGTATATGTTTGACGTTTTTGTATGTAAAAGGAGCTTTATTTATCTGGGAAAAGAAATAAAAAATGCGGGATTATTGCCTTTGTAAAATAACAGATCTTCATTTTTTTTCTCACGATAAAAGATTTCATTTTACATCTCGATGGAGTATGCACGGTTCTTTTCGTGTAACTTGGTGATGGTTACATTTTTCTTAGTAACTTTTTCCTAGCAAACTTTATGCTTGCATCTGATATTAAATAAATAAATAAAATAGTTTATCTGAACTGATTTGAATTTGGTTTTATACATGTAGAGGTAAATTCACTCTTTACATAATACATATATACATATATAAATATATATATATATTATTGCCTACCACTAATATTGATAAGATTAAGAAACCCGACTTAAAGTTTAAATTAAGTTTAAGTTCATCACGATCAATTGAAGCAGTCAGGGCCAAGATTATCTATTCGTTTATCAATTAATGAATTATAATACGTGTCCTTTGATCTCATTTAGAACGATGGAATTTATTTGTTTCTCATATTTAAGATTGGAAATATCAGACATAAGCAATGATGTTTGTAGCTATAATTTAAGTCTATTCATTTTAAGCGAAATTTTATATAAGGTAGGATAAATAACTCTATTATTTATAAATGGCATATCTATGGTTTATGATTTACATGAAAATAAATATATACTTGTTTACAAATGTCAGTGGTTGGTTTTTTTTCACTCTCAACCAAGATAAATATCTGTTTCTGTTGTATTTTAGTTTCTTATATTCAGTTTCCGTAGCGGGGAAACAACATCTATATCTATATTAAAAAATATATATTAAATATTTATTTATGTTATTATATCATGTATTTATAGTTTATATATTAAATAAATATACCACTCCAAGAAATTGATTAGCAAACACCATTTTAAAGAAACATTCATTTATATTTCTTATTACTTCTTTTTTTTCTCTCTGATATCTCTCTTTTTCCGCTTAACTCTATTTAGTTTTTTTAACTGAAGTAAACATGTGCTTCTAAGACATTAAAAGTCAACATACACAGGAACAATATCTTAAGTGACTGGACCAGTTTTTGTCATATCTCAGCCTTTTGTTCATTAGAATAGTATATTTACATTTTCAACCATTTTAAAGTTCGATGTCTCTGTATTTTTAGGACTCATTCACCCCTTATCTTCTTTATCTTTTGCTTTTGAAAGAAGTCCTACTATAACGAGTTTGATGAAGTCTATCTGATTTCAAAATATATAGATGTATTTTAAAAATATCGCGTGGTATTATCGAAAAGTAGACGCTTAGTCTATCATGAGAAAAATATCATTAATCTGAATAGTATACAGATTACTGTTTTTTCAAGGAATGAGAAAAGGGAAAATAATTATTGTGGAAAGGTTGATGAGAAAAAAAATTGAGTAAAGGGGATTTTTTATATTATAGTATAATCACTATGTATAACGAACAAGGGGAGTATGTTTAAGTGTCTAAATAAACTTTACTTATCATCAACTCTATAAATTAACATTGAAAAATACCTTTATGAAAATTAAAGTGAGTTGATTTAGGTTGATAGGTCTCTCCCAGTCGTTTCTGTTAGTCCTCTAATACAAACATCCAACTTAATAGACAAAAGGATGGGAACATTCTACATCTCAATACTTATCACCTTTCTATGACTAGATTTGTGGATTCATTCATCGTAAAACCGATTTCGTATTCATATACTTTTAAATGCTTTTGAATTCCCAAAATGCTCTAAAATACCACGACGGACATCCTCGGAATTCAAATGCAAGGATTTCTTGTAAATACTGTTAACTATACCCAGAAGTCTCGAATGTTAAAAGGAAATAGTGAATGTTGTAAGAAAATCGTGTATTTTCTTGTAATATTCGATTGTCTTTAAAACTATTCAACGAACTTCGCTCATTTAAAAGCATTTGATTATGGTCAAATTTTATTCAAAGGCTCTGAAAGTACCTAGAGATGGCCAAAAGGCGTTACTAGTTAGTTTAGTATGAGCACACTTTGCTTAAGTGACTTTTTTCCTTTTTTTGGTTCCTGCTTTTTTTTATTTTTGCATAAATCATCATAATTCTTTTTTGTTCTTCCTCTTCGTCATTGTCCATACCTTTGATCATACCGAAATGCGAAAGAAAAAAGCACAGAAGACGGACTTCACAAGAGAGTTGGCTATAAATCAAAAATTTCCCACTTGGAAACAAGACAGAGCTGGAAAAAGAAGGTCTGACAACACAACTGATGCAGGCCCTTCTGCAAAGAGGAGACACAGCCAAGCAGAAGATGATATCATGATGGATCATTTATATAAGAAGATGAATCAAAACAATCACTGATGCAATGGAGAGCGGCATGGACCTACACGAACTCTTTAATGAAGAAGTAAAAGAAGAGGCAGAGGCTATGCACTTGCCAAGAGGTCTAGTAATTGATGCAGAGAAACATGCCGACTACGAGCCAACAACGATTGAAAAATGCTTGAGAGCGTTGGCCAGAAGAACAGGCGTAAAGAATACATAAAGGTATCATGACTATGTGTTTGAGAATTTTCACGATATTGCAGACGAACTTGAAGGCCAAGAATGTAAGTTGTGAACAGTTCAGATTTTATGTAATAAGCTTACATTAAACAAAAAAAAGTGCAACAAGACACAGAAGAAAGTGAAAATGAACAGGAGGATGAGGATATTCGAGCATTTAGTTGTACGTTGAGCGCTATCATTAGATCCAACGATGATGACATGAAACAACACACTAAACAATTTTTTAATGACTTAGTAAAAGATAAATCTAACTACTGTGTTTTTCAAAAAAATGAGAAAAAATTATAAATTAATGGGAAAAAAAGGGAAAGCATTACAAATAAATGAGAAAAGTGATAGTGATTATTGAGAAAGGGGGCATATATCATGTGTACAGAGTATATTTCAGGCAGTGAGCAAATAGTGGTTGGTAGCCATGTAGCAACGTTTATAAAGGTATATTATTTCCCGATGAAGAATAGCATGATGTTAAGTGATAGAGTAACGCACCAGCATGACAGAGGTAGATTCAGTAGGTCCCATTTTTCATCATTTGTAATTTTTATACAATATTTTAAAAACCAGAACATCTGGCTCGCCAGACATACCATATTCCATTATTTTAATATCATGCCTTGAGTTAATACCAATCTTTTCACCTCTCTTAAACACCCATTTTTTTCTCAACAATTTGAAAATATTTTCTTATTAATTTGTAATTTTTTCTCATTTTTTTGAAAAAGACAGTACATCATTGAATATGGTACACTCATCAGGCAAATGATGTTTTTATTTGGAGATCCCACGTTCTCCTTAACAAACAACACACTTTCGTTTATCAAAAAAGGATGGTTTCAAGATGACTGATATACTCCTTTTCGGATTTGTAGCTGATGTGGTATTTCCAACTTAATTAATACTGGACAAAAATATAAAATAGGCAAAAAGGGAAATTAATGAGATAGATGTAACCTTTTTATTATTCAAAAGATAGAAAGGGTAAAAAAAGACTGACGAGACCTCAAACTATAAAATATATGGCAGTATTTATAAGAACAAGAATCGAGATTATAGGGATCGGGTTAAGGCGTCCGATATCTATCCCTTGGATGATAGGGAGATATAGATAGATGGATGGTTTTGCTTATCTTGTATAAACTATTATTAGATAGATGTGGCTGTAGTGGATTATTAGTTAATATGCTGACAGTTTAAAATCATTTAGTTATAATCTGTAGTGCATGTAACGATATCCTAAGTAGAGACCCGTTCAGATTCGATCGAAAACCGATTTTTTTCACGTTCCAATCTCAAAAATAAATTCAAGCTCAACCGGGAACCGTACAGTCCAGTTGAAATTCATTTTTGGTTCGAATTCAACTGTACCTATTTTCCCCGGTGTAAAGGAGAAGTTAAATATGATCAAGTAGCACTTATGCAAGCAATACAAGACGGTGACGGTGATGTTGATATGGATACAAAGATCCTTGATCAGTGCAGAGATGGTTTTGAGCGTGAAAGATAAAGGTACTCACATAAGGCTAGAGAAGGTATCGTGAAAGAATCGCAACCTATGCCGAGGTTTTGGCAAGAGAAGTAAGTTTATTATTACTACTATTATCATTATTATTATATTATTTGGTTATTAATTCTAAATTCTTAAATAGAAATCGGCTTTAAAGGCAGAAAAAGAAGCAAGTAAAGCAAGTGACCCAAAGGCAGAAAAAGAAACAAAAGTCGGTTCCATGATCGATCTAGAAATCATGGCTGAGACAAACTCAAAGGCAGCTTCTGTATTGTCAGCAGCTGCTGAACAGGAATCTAGCAGTACAGGAGATGTATCACGAGCACAAATAAAATCTCTGAGAAGTTCGATCAAAACTTTGTTATACAAACACCATGGCGAAACCATTACTACACGCCACATTATACAGGAGGTTGATGACCCACCACACATAGAAGTAACTGTATTCGAACTGGTTTGCAATACTATCATGCCTTATATTCCCAAGAAAAAGTACTTTAATAGTATTGGCCATCAACTGCCTTTCTATTTGATGGCAAACTAAGTCCTACAAGCCACCGGCTATGGTAAATTCTGCTCAAATATATCCCCATTATCAAAACAAAACGCATTATTCTCACTACATGTTGACACTTCCACGCTGCATTCATTATTTTCGACAAGCAAAACGCATAGAAATATCTTGTTGTATGACTTTGACGGCAAAATTATCCCCAGTAGACAAAGAGCGACCGAAGAAAAAGCTGCCGTTTTCACTTCCATCTTTGATTTGAACAAAATACGGCGTATTGTGGGAGAATATGGCTTTGACTTCAACTACACCATGGTTATTTTTGCTGGAATGGCGACCACTCGATTAACTGGGACAAAAATACCACCCGACGAGGCTTCCAAAAAAAGCTGATGCCAAGACACTAACGAGGTCGATTAATCATCTGGAGAAAGAACGCAAAAAAGTGTACACCGCAAGACAGCAGCTTTTTATTACCAGATCGAAGTCCCACCTTAAACAAGGCTTGATCACCATCGATGGCGGAGAGTTATGAGACGAGCAACTTGGAGTTAACCAGAATATATATGATAACATAAAGCAGATGAATAACACGAAGGAAAAATACTGCAGGCGGATCAATGTGATCAGAGCACAAATTCTGTGCTCTGTTGTAAATTAATGGACAACAGTTTTCTGTTATTATTTCCCTTAAAATCAGCACACGCCATCCATCAGTAAAAAACAGATAAAAAAACATTACAATTCCTTTTTCTTTGATGAATAAAAAGAGAGACAATAAGCCGTTAATTAAAGAAGGCAACATTAAAAAGACAATAAAGTTTAGTTTTATAAAAGGCTTTTATTTATTAGTAAGAGATGTAAAAAAGATAATAGTGGAAGACGACAGCAATTAAGACTCGTATTTTTTTATCTAAAGTAAATAAAATTAAGTATATTTACACAATAT
>VCJJ01001873.1:5778-25995 GCA_024139415.1 Backusella tarrabulga
TTTTTTCTTTCTGGAAGTTACTCCCCTTTATTATACAATCAACGACTAAATGTAATGTCTGATCTAGTGGTTCTCAACACCAGAACTTGGGAGTGGTTCTCTCCTAGTGTTTCAGGGCCACCAGCCGGTGGAAGATATGGTCATTTTTCTTTGTTATATGAAGATAATACTTTAATTATTGGGGGAGGTAAGATTAAAGCACCCGAGTTTTATTATTGAATGTATTCATTTAATTTTTGTATTTTAAGGTCAAACAAACTCATATGGTTTTCGCTATGATTTTTCTGTATTGAGAAACCTTCCTCTTAGTGCTGAAGATTCTAGCTTAGATAACCTTCAATGGTTTACTAATTCGATACTGGATGAAACTTTTAATAATGATCCTAAGAGCGAGTTGAGCACTGGCGCCATTTTAGGGATTACTATTGGTGTTGCTATTCCAATGGCCATTCTATTTTATTTTCTTTGGAAAAGATTCGAGGGTTTCAGAGGAGTTATGTGGAAAAAAAGGTACATCACTCTACTTCAATAATATGGCTATAAAATCTAATCCATTTTTATATTTTAGACTTGGAGAACCTGCTTGGACCGAAATACTACGAATTATTACCCGTATCATTTTGTTAGGAGTTCTTCTCGCTTATATAGTTTATGCAGTTATTCGTGCCATAGATAGCCCAAATCTTAACGAAGAACGCGTGATTGAAAAAAAGAAGATGCAATTACCAGGTTCGTAGCAATAGGCTTTTTTTTTCTTTTTTTTTAAAGAAAAAAAAAACGAGATCTAATTTAAATGAGAAATAGACATTCGGGTATGTAGTGCTTCCACAGGGGACTATGCCGCTGACTATGATGTTTCCTGCAGGTTCCCAGATGGCGACGACTGCTCTAAATATTTTTATCCGATAACAAATACAAGTCTATTTCCGAGTTTGGAACGACGTACTTACCATCCATTGTGCAAGATGTTTGCTCCTCCATTGGATATTTATTTCGAAAGTAATGAAGGAACATACGAATTTGCTCTAAAATCGTATATGGAGATCAATTTTTTTAAAAGAAATTTGACTACGCCTTTAAAATCATTCTATATTACTTATTATACAAGCGAAGATAGCCCATATAGAACCCTTCTTGGATTGAACGGAGATAATTCAAAAATGACCATTCAGGATGCATATGATCGAATCGAAAAAGATGATACCGCATCCAGTATGCCAAACACGTTTACAGTAGATGATCTCAGCGTCGTAACTGAAGAATACTCACTTACTGAAACCCGATCCCTGACAAATAGTAGCTGGAACTACTTTGGATTTGCCAACATTTATGACATATCTCTTGATATCACCCAAAACGTCGGCACGATATCTAAATTTGGCAACACGACTTCAATTTATTCTTCAACATTCGATCTAACTGTGAAGCCAGGTGAGTTTACAATCCGTGTGATCAGTGAACAACGAGTATCCACTATACTGGGCGGAATAGCATCGGCTGGTGGTGTTTTTAGTGTCATCATTGCCATTCAGACGCTACTCTTTGGCTTTCGTCCAAATTCACCTTGGGGAATAGTTCAACGTTGGTCCTTTGGAAAGCCACTGAGGTCCCTAAGAGACCAACTAAGAGATCGATTCAATACAAATAATGGTCCTGTTCCCATGGCCACTCGCGTTCGTGATAATCACCATTTCTTTCCAGCTTCGTCTGATTCAACAGCTCTTGAAATGACCCCACTTAATGAAGGCGATGGTGAACAAAACGTTGTACTAAAATTCAGAAAAATGGAAGAAAGAATGCAGTTAATGGAAGATTTATTCAAAACATACTACATTGACGATGAGATATTCCAGAAATTAAATGAAGCCAGAAAAAATAATGCAAACAACGATAGTGAAGAAAAAGTGCCAATCAACCAGACAGGACAACATAAAGACGCTAAATTTTTATCATAGATAGAATAAAGTGAAGGCATGCTTCATTGTCTATTAATGTAAAAAAGAGCTTTCTTTTTTTTTGGAATGCAAGTGATGCTTGTTTTCTCTTTAGTAGTATTATTGAGATAATGCATTGAAAATAATTCAATGCTTACCATTTTTCTGGCACTCTTGGTATATGTATAGATAAAATCATGTCTTCCTTTAATATGAAGCACTTTAAATGGGTGTATATTCCCAAGTTTGAATATAACCCTCTCATTTTCAATACATAATGTAATTCTTCCGATGAAGTTTCATCGTTCAGCCAGATCAACCTTAAACTCTTTACTTTGTCCAAGATAAAGTAATTCATTTAAAGAACCATGTTTTAATCCCGCTGCGTGCATTTTACCGAGGAGAGAGCACGAATGTAGAACAATCAATTTGACGCAAATGCAATGGATGGAGTAGGATCTGAAGACGGAGAAACACATAGTTATAGAATGTATTATCTTTGGTATTGAGCTATGCAGGCGTCGAGGAATTTAAAGTCAAACAAACGTGTATACTTTGTATGTATCACATAAGAGCCAAAATGCCTGTTAAAGTCCAAAACTCAAAATATCAATAATTTGCGAGGAGAGCATGTCTAAACCATATGTAGATACTTGTATCAATATTATTTTGTAAATTATTGTTATTTTAAAAAAGAAACAATGAAATTGTTTTATACCAACGAGACAATCTATGATGGTAAACACTGTTATTTAACCAAAAAAAAAATATCAAATGATAATAAAAATATAGTGTTGAATAAATAATTCAGTCTGAAAAGTGCGTGAAAAGTGATTTTGTAAGCAAAAATGCATCCAAGGTATCAAGTGAAAAACACTAGCGTCGTTCTCACGTCCCTGTCTCAGAATTTTTTTTTTAGCTTTCAATTATTCCGGAAATTACTTTTTCCATGCATAAAAATGTTGTTAAAGCACAGAAAACAAAATTCATATACAGTTGGACCCCGATATCGGAATGGTGCATTATGAACCAAAACATATTCTATATTCGAGCTTCGAAATGCTATGCACGTATTTCATTGGGCAACCGATGTTTTTCATCAAAAAGACAGTGATAAAAGACCACCAAAAGTATTCCGATATCGGGGTTCAACTGTAAATAGATTATGGGAAGAAAAAAAAAAGAAAAGAAAAAACTTTTGTTATCTTTTTTACTTGAATTTTATTTTTATCAAAGGAAATGGTATACTCTATCCAAGAAGAATCAAGAAAATTACTCCAAACAGGAATTCTAGATAATGAAAAACTTAATATCCCATCAAATATCAAGCGCTGGGCTGACAGTATTACATATGAAGGCAGTGAATCACCTGTGATCCCCATTAACTGGCGGTTTGCTGAATCCATCAATGCCTTAAAAGGGTACGAGGCCATGGCATTACTGGAGCTACTTGATAAGAAGTATGGCGAAAATAAGCAAACCATCACCATCAACACTGATCATGCCCAGCTCTTTATCATGTCCATATCCACTTGTGGCCTTAAGACCGAGGACGGTGGTGAGTTCCATCTCGGTCATCCCGACTATTTAAAAACCATAAAGGAATCGCTGCTCTTTAGGGATCCATACAATATGGCTGATATTTACAATGTTGCTGCTACAAACATCTACAAGACAAAAGACGGCAAGTTTTACCATCTCCACGGATCCATGAATGCAACGATTATCCAGAAAGCTATTGGCTTTAAACATGAATCACCTATTGAGAGCAAAGATGTTGATGATAACTGGCCACTCTACCAAGACCGTATCTCGCAGTTAAATGCAGACGAGTTGGACGACTTATCAAACGATCAGTTTGGCCAAGCAGGTACAATCTGCTACACTGCGGAAGAGTTCAAGGAAACCGAACATTACAAGGCAAACGCGCACGTTGATTTATTTGAAATCCATTCCTTTGACGATGGCACCCCCGCTTCTTGGTGGCCCCAAGGTGGAAGTGTCGAGCGTCCCTTATCTGGACTCAAGGTACTTGATATCACCCGTGTGATTGCAGCACCAACAATTGGCCGCACATTAGCCCAGTTTGGCGCTACTGTTCTTCGCGTTACCTCTCCAAATTTACCAGATATGTACAACTTGAATCCTGAAATGAATGCAAACAAATACAATTGTTATTTGGATTTCAAAAAACCCGAGGATCTTGAAAGGCTTCATGCCTTGATCGAGGAAGCCGATGTAGTTATTGAGGGTTATAGACCCTATCATCTTGATAAGTATGGTCTTGGTAAAGACAATCTTCTTGCAGCAGCCAAGAAGCGTGGACGTGGAATCATCTATACTCGTGAGAATTGCTATGGCTGGAATGGTCCTTGGGCTGGAAGAACAGGCTGGCAACAGATCAGCGATGCCTGTTGCGGTGTCTCTTGGAAATTTGGTCAGTCCGTAGGTGTGGAAGAACCAATTACCCCTGTTTTCCCAAACAGCGATTTCTGTACAGGTACAGCAGGTGCCACAGCCGTGATTCAGGCTCTTATTGAAAAGTCCCAGAAAGGTGGTTCTTATGTGATTGATTGTGCCTTGAACTATTATTCACAATGGCTGGTGGATAAGGTGGGTACCTATTCCGACGATATGTGGGAAAGCATATGGGAAAGCAGCGGTAAACCCTCTCCTCGCCACTACTATAACATGCCTCGACTCTTACCTCAATACCTTGGTATCTTGAGGAAGACTGCACCGGCCTTCTGGAATCCCGACTTCTTTGAACTGAGACCAATCTTGAATAGACCTACCCAATTCAAGACATTAAAATCTGTACATCAATTCAGTGGTGAGACAAAACCGGGCTATGATTTACCCTTACGCAGTAATGGCGAGGATCCGGCCTCTTGGCCTCAAATTAACTAAATATGATGAGCAAAATAAAAATTGTTTTTCCTCTTTTTAATTTTATTTTGACATGAGGTGATTGTTTATAGTTAGTAATTGTAGTGTAAAACGAAAGAGACCAGTCATCTTATATTTACTCAAAATAATAAGATAAAATTTGGCTTAAATATTTCTGTACCAAACTCCACCTTTCTTCCAGGTCAGCCATTCACATGAAAAGTCTCGAATCGATTTTTATCATTATTTTTATAAAAAGTACATCATGAGAAAACCAGGACCTTCTTTTCTTGACTTTGGTGGTGGATACTGGAGGCAGTGGAAAAAACTGGAAAAGAAGAAGAAGCTGTCACCGGAAGGCCGATATGTTACTGACGTTGAGAAGCATTTGTCGAGAGCAGCAAGCCAGTCAGCAGGAAGCATGCAAGATGTGGTGGCAGTTTATCAATTGAAAAAGCAAAACAAGGTCTTCACCACTCTTATCAATCAAACCAGCGAGCCAATCAAGAAAACAATGCAAAAATATTAGAATAACTTTAAAGAAAATGTATTGTTTTGTTCTCAGCATACCGCTCATTGTGGCGTGTGACTGATTTTGCCCCAATAATATTCTATACCAAATAAAACACATGATATTATTCTACAAAAAAAAAAGAGGAAATACGCAACTTTACCCATTTTAATTCCTATAAAAAAATGCTCGTTAAAGTTAGAGTAAGTGACAAACCAAGTGCTATCACTATCATTTAAAGCTAATACTTTACTCCTTTGTATCATATTTATATTTATAGACCTTGACAGGTAAAGAGGTGAGTCATAAATAAACATATTTAATAAGCAATAAGCATTGACTTTTGGGTATTACGTCAGATTGAAATTGACATTGAAGCCAATGACAAGATCTCCCGCATCAAAGAGCGTGTTGAAGAAAAGGAAGGTATTCCCCCCCCTCAGCAGCGTTTGATTTACAGTGGAAAGCAAATGTAAGTGTTGTAAAAACAGTGCTATTTTTTTTAAAGAAAGAGAGGGCTTTTATTAAACACATCTTGTATGAAATAGGGCTGATGAAATGACAGCCAGCCAATACGGTATTGAAGGTGGCTCTGTTCTTCACTTGGTTCTCGCTCTTCGTGGTGGACAATAAAAAGGATGTAAAAACACCCAACAACTAATAAAGAAGAACAAATAACATATTCTTATATTCATTATACACACACACACACACACATGCACGCACTGATACAAGACACCCTTTAAATGCCAATAAAATGCGAATATACACTGTAACTATGCTCTGTGGATTTGGTATTGCTGCTGTTGTGTTTGGTTGGAGAGGTGGGAAGAGGAGAGGGGCTGTTATTTTACTGGTAATTATAGTAACAGTTTAGACTGAGGGATGCTGTTCTCGCGTGAATCATTTCATGTCCATATATATTGCATTACATTCTATCGGACGAGGTGCTTTACCTTTATTCTAAAATACACCACCAAAAGATGTTTATCATTCTTCTTAAAAAGGATAAAGCAGTATAGTGTATATTTTTTAACAATAGAAAACAAAAACATCGTTTGCTATTATTTGTAATATTAAAAGTGAAGGAATGTGTAATTGAGGAGAAAAATAAAACAATATCCTTCCATCAAAGCAGAACTGTCTCCTTTGGGATGTCTTTTACCTAAACTAAAGACATCATGAATCCGCAGAGTAAACTGCGGCTTCACTCATGGGAACCGTAGCGAAGTCAGGAACACACCAAAGGTTGAGCACAAACCTTTCTGAGCTGTTATATTTGAACCAATAGGATTCGTCCCTTTCAAAGTTAATATAAACAAATACGTAAATCAGCACCAGCTTTAGCTACTTTTATCAAGCTATTAAATCCTTCCTGTTTTAAGAGAATAATAGGCATCGAAGGTTATTTTACCACTTTTACTTGCTTAATATGAATAATACACCTGTATTTGTGTTCATCATACACAAAATAATGGGGTTGTAAATGAAGGTCATGGCCTCAAGCACAAAAAAAGCTGAGCTTGTGGTATCCAAAACGAAAAGTTAGTCCTTTGAGCACATTGATTTTTGCGGATTGACCTTTTCCAGCACAGTAATGTCTACAATGAAATCTCGTCTGCTCATTTACACTATGAATACCACCATTAAACTATCTGGCAAACGAAACCAGGCTTTATCAATATAACTGAGCAATAAAAGAGGATACGTTTGCTTTGATCATTTTATTTATTTGTAAGTGAGCACTTTCTCGTTCTTATTATTATCAGAAGCTCGATAAATAAAAAGAAAACCACACGATTCCTTTGTTTGCATGATAAAACAGCCATTCAATATGCAAAAGTGGATTATGGAAAGCAAAAAGAAGAAAAAAGTCCATTTTCAAGTCACAATCTACAATGTTCCACTCAAAAAAGAAAAAATAAATTCATGCCAGGGTTGAATAACTATTATTTTTTTTAAGTAGTAATATCTATGGCACATCGTTTAGGTAAAGTGGCTCTTGGAGGACTGAGAGCACAGTTAGTAAGACAGACCCTGAGACCTGCAACCGCTTCTTTTGCAAAGGCAACCGTCTGTCAAGTGCGCCCCTTGACAGGTTCAAGCATCAGACAGGAGCAATATTTACACGGTTATAAGGATAGTGAAAGATACCATGGTAACTCGAGTCATTTGTTTGCAGCCATGCCTACCAAATCATTCTGATTCCTTGACATTTAGGTCATTACCCAAGTAGAACTCATTACTGTGGCGAATTAAGAGCCTCCAATGACGGAGAGCATGTTGTTTTATGTGGGTGGGCACTGCCTTCGAGGTAAATATAGTTAAAGCCAGAATTTTTTTGTGACAACTTATTTTCAACTCTATCAGAGCACTATCCCAGGACTTGATCTTTTTACCTCTCAGAGATCACTCAGGTGTTACCCAACTTGTTTATCGAGACGGAAACGCGGAATTGAAAAGCCAAGTTCAGTCATTATCGACGGAGAGTGTTGTATGTGTAGAGGGCATTGTTCATAAACGACCAGAGGGGATGGAAAATAAGAACCAAAAAACCGGGCAAGTGGAGGTGGAAATCACCAAGGTGTACTGTTTGAATCCATCATCGCCCAGCTTACCCTTTGTGCCCAACCAGGCACAGTTGCCCAACGAAGAAGTCAGACTGAAATACCGTTATTTGGATCTTCGTCGGGATGAATTACAAAAGAACATTCGTCTTCGATCACTGACAGCAAATACAGTACGAAATTATCTAACTGAAAATGGATTTGCTGAAATTGAAACACCCACTTTGTTTAAATCGACACCTGAAGGTGCCCGTGAGTTTATTGTGCCTACAAGAAAGAGAGGTGCATTCTACGCTTTGCCACAGAGCCCTCAGCAGGTAATATATTTTCATGAAAGGATTGTTTTGGCTTCTTATATCTATAATAGCACAAACAAATGCTGATGGCTGCTGGTTTCGATCGCTATTTCCAAATTGCTCGATGTTTTAGAGATGAAGATTTGAGAGCAGATCGTCAACCCGAATTTACTCAAGTAAGAATCAAAAATGGGATGATGTTATCGATTGGGGTTCTCTTGTATTGAACATATTTGTGATTTTTGATAGATTGATTTAGAAATGTCATTTATCAAAGTAAATGATATCCAATCCATTATTGAAGGCATGGTCACATCTATTTGGGATAAGGCATTGGGTAAGAGATTGACCAAGGAAATGTTTCCTCATATGACCTATAACGAAGCCATGTCTACAGTAAGTGAAATTAGGTACATCATAAAAAAGTAATATATTTATAAAAATGGATTAGTATGGTTCCGATAAACCGGATTTAAGATTTGATATGAAAATCAAGGAAATATCGAGCTATGTAGAGGATACCACTGGCGAGGATTCTGTAGATTGTATGGTAGTAAAGAAAGGAACTGCTTTATCAGGTGGTGATTTAAAGGCAATGTTAAAGACACTAGATTTAGTAGACGAAAAGGTAAAGTAAAAGGCCTAATGAGTGGTTATAAATGGACTAAACGCAATTTCAACAAATTAGGATTTTGCATTTGTCAAGGTGAACGAAAATAACATCCTCTCTTGGCCATTGAAATGCAACCCGCTTCGCCATTCCACACAGGTCGGTCAATTTGAATCAAAGATCAACCAAGAATATGATATTCAAGTAGGCGATTTAGTATTGGTGCACAAACGCCCAAAGTATCTTTATGTAAGTCTTATGATGGCATCTCGTAATGAATTAGACTAACCCCTCTCTTTGATGATAGGGTGGTAATACAACCATGGGTCGTGTCCGCTTACATATTGCCAATCTCATGCAAGAAAAGGGTTTATTGAAACTCGATCAAGATGCATTCAAGTTCTTGTGGGTAGAGTCCTTCCCCTTATTTACACCAGACGAGCAAGGTATCCGCACATGGCAATCCACACATCATCCCTTTACTGCACCCTTTGATGAAGATATCCCATTACTCGGTACCGAGCCAGAAAAGGTACGTGGTCAGCATTATGACTTGGTGTTGAACGGTATGGAGATTGGTGGCGGATCCATTCGTATCCACTCGCCTGTGATGCAGACCTATATTTTGGAAAATGTGTTGAAACTTGAGACGTATGAATACAAACGATTTGACCATTTGATTGATGCTTTGGGTGGTGGATGTCCCCCTCATGGTGGAATTGCATTAGGTAAAGATATATCATCAGGCAGAGGGAATCACATATACTAATCAATACATATAGGTTTCGATCGATTAATGGCTATTTTATGTAAATCTACTTCCATTCGTGACGTGATTGCCTTCCCTAAAGCTGCAGGCGGCAAAGATTTTGTTGTAAATAGTCCATCTGAAGTCACTTCAGCACAGCTGAATGAATATGGATTAAAGTTATCAGAAGAAAAGAGTGAAAGAATAGAATCAAAATAAATCATGTATAGAGTTTACTGGTCTTAGAGTAAAACCTGGAATTTAATAAATTGAATATGGGTTGAAAGTGGTGTTTCCAGTTGTTAATAGCAATGCTCTGACTAATTAATCTCTCAGTCCTCAATCTGAACGGCCAATTAGATTGATGGCTTGGAATGGCTGGAAGCACCAGATATCACTTGACTGAACAACAAAAAAAAAGTTGGATCACAACTTGCTTTTCACTCTCGCAAACAGTATTATGGATACTTTACCACTTGAAATCATTACCAATATTTTTCTACATATGGATTTGAGACAAAAAATTCAATGTATGCTTGTATCGCAACGCTGGGCCAACATCATCAAGACAAGCGGCCTGCTGGAAACAGTTGATATTTGTAACTTGCACGCGCTTAAAAGTTTTATTCGATATTTACATTATCCCCAAACCCAAGGTCATCAAGTAAAACACTTGACCATTTGCAACGACTACTTTGATTACTTTCGTTCAAGTCAGCTATGCAACTTGTTACCGAATTTAAAGACCATTTATTTAAAGCAGGCGCCAGTGAGAGATGGCTACTATAAACTCGATAAAGTTGAGCCAGTGAAAGGATCGAATAGCTTACGACATCAAATGACTGACATCATTGACTATGGCGATTGTGACTTTACGCATCACCTACTCTCTTCAGGACAGTGTTGTCAGCTCACCACGCTTACTTTGGATTTGGAAGATAGTCATAGAATTACCACTGAAATCATACGCTTGCTCAAAAATAGCCCCAACCTCTTAAAGCTGACTATGCATAATCCCATACTCACTCTCCACGATCTAGAATGCTTACTCAATTATCTATCGCGGCTTCAGTCATTGACAATGAGATACGTGCAAATTCGTAGCAATAAAAGTAACAATCTATTTCCTCTCGTCATCACGCCATCACCTTCTGTGAAGGCTTTATCATTGAGCGTAGTGGACATGGACTTGAGTCTTGAGTATTTGCTTTTGGCTTACATTAAAAGAAAACTCGACTGCTTGGAAGACTTGACACTTTGGAACAGTGGCGGAGTGAAATTTAAAAGAAGCACTCCACATACACGATTATGGATACAAGACGGGCTTTGGGTTGAGAGAGATGAAGACGATAACGAAGACATTGAAGACGATAACGAAGCTATGATCGATATATCATCATGGATTCCATTCGTACAGTATTATGGCTATCGGTTGAAATCTATTGGATTAGAATCGTTAGAATACCAACCAGATCTAATTACTGTGATGGACGAAGCTGGCTGTAGACTTCAAAAGCTGAGTATATACGACGTTGGGAGGACACCACTCTTCGATTTATTGAGCCAGTCAAAACAATGCACTTATATCCAAGAACTTGAGCTACTAGACATTGACACTAATGAGCCATTGGAACCCCTCCAACAGATGTCTTCCCTTACCAAATTAACCATGACATTTACAAACATAGGTTACTTTACCTCTATTGATTTCAACCATTTATTGAACGTGTGCTGTGATAGATTGACCAGTCTCGTGTTGGCAAATGTCATATTGAAGTTTGATACTAATGTAGAGCAACAATATGGACTCAAAAAGTTGGAACTGAACAGCTTTAATCTACCTGATGGATTTGGGTTATTTCTTTCACGTCATTTTCAAAAACTGCGTCATCTTACATTGAATGGGAGGATACCACTGCAAATGTCACTTCATTTACCAAAACTTCATCTATCGTGCATCAATCTAAAGACTCCTACAAGCGAGGGCAATGTCTACTTTTCGGTCGTCTCATTGGCTGATAACACGAATCGGTCTTATGCCTTGCGTCATTATGACAACAACTATGATTATCTCGATTCACTTACAGAAACTTATGGTACCTCGGTGTGTACGAAAATGCCACCTACCTGCTTGGAACTATCAAACCATGAGCGATCTTTTGTGTTGGTGTGTGCTTCAGTGCAAAATGTAATTTTAAATAACCTTCTTGCATGTTGAAACATCCAAAAATAAATAAATAAAAAAGTCGTCTATCTTCGGTATTTTTAACAAGTATATACTATTAAGTGGTACTTGTTTGAATGTACTAAAAACATCGAAACATCTTCATAATTGATCTACATGGATTTTTGACATCCAGCCGTTTGATAGCTTATTAAGAGTCTGTATTTGGAAACTATTAAAAGTTTTTAGATAAGAAAAATCTGCTGTTTTCTTTTTTTTGGTTTTCTTTTATTCTTTTCTTTTTTATTATCTTTTTATTTTGAATTAATAAATAAAAAAGAATATATAAATACATGAACATTAAGCAAAAGCAAACATAGTAGTAATAATCTAATAAACACGGGCGAAAGGAGGGACAGCCTTACATTCATTCTCATCAAGAGTATTGGCAGTGACGCCACGATAATCAAGCTTAACGTCACCAGTTTCCTGGTTCTGCCAAGACAAGGTGTGCTTCATCCAGTTCTCATCATCACGTTCCTGATAATCATCACGGGCGTGAGCACCGCGAGATTCTTTACGAACGGCAGCAGCATGCATTGTCTGAGAAGCACAGGTCAATAAGTTTTGGAGTTCGAGGGTTTCGACAAGATCAGTGTTCCAGATCATACCACGGTCAGTAACACCAACATCCTTGAAGGAGGACCAGACCTTGTCAATCTTGGTACACCCTTCATCGAGGGTTTCTTGGGTACGGAAGACAGCAGCGTCAGCTTGCATGGTCTTTTGCATGCTGAGACGGATTTCAGAGGTACGCTTGGGACCAGTGGCGTTTCTAAGCTTGTCAAGGTTGGCAATGGTCTTGGCACCGGCATCAGCAGCAAAAGGCTTCAAAGGAGTGTTGGGCTCGAGGTTTTCAGCAATGTGGTGAGCGACGGCACGACCAAAGACGACGATATCCAACAAGGAGTTGGCACCGAGACGGTTAGCACCGTGGACAGAGACACAAGCAGCCTCACCAGCAGCATAAAGACCGGGAACAACCTTGTCATTACCGTTCTCATCAACATCAATGACTTCACCAGTGAAGCGAGTAGGAATACCACCCATGTTGTAATGGACAGTGGGCAAGACGGGAATGGGCTCCTTGGTAACATCAACACCGGCGAAAATAGCAGCAGTCTCAGAAATACCGGGCAAACGTTCTTGAAGAACAGCAGGAGGGAGGTGGTGAAGTTGAAGGTAGACATGGTCCTTGTCAGCACCAACACCGCGACCAGCATTGATTTCCATGGTCATGGCACGAGAGACGACATCACGAGAGGCCAAATCCTTGGCGGTGGGAGCATAACGTTCCATGAAACGTTCACCAGCAGAGTTGACGAGGTAACCACCCTCACCACGAGAACCCTCAGTAATGAGACAACCGGAACCATAGATACCGGTAGGATGAAACTGGACAAACTCAAGATCCTGGAGAGGAAGACCAGCACGGGCAACCATAGCATTACCATCACCGGTACATGTGTGAGCAGAAGTACAGGAGAAATAAGCACGACCGTAACCACCAGTAGCAAGAACTGTCTTGTGGGAACGGAAACGATGGATGGTACCATCTTCCATATTCAAAGCAATGACACCCTTACATTCACCATCCTCCATAATCAAATCCAAAGCAAAGTACTCAATGAAGTAGTTTGTGTCATGACGAAGAGACTGACCATACAAAGTATGAAGGATGGCATGACCGGTACGATCAGCCACAGCGGCACAACGGTAAGCCTGACCACCTTTATATTTTATCATTAGTAACACGAATTAAAGATAACACAAAAGATAATAAACTCTAATCTTAATTTCCTTCTTGTCCGGCTAAAGTATTTACCTTTGCCAAACTTCAAGCTCTGACCACCAAAAGCACGCTGGTAAATCTTTCCTTCAGCAGTTCTGGAGAAGGGAACACCATAGTTTTCAAGTTCAATGACGGTGTGAGGAGCTTCACGACACATGTAATGAATAGCATCCTGATCACCAAGCCAATCAGAACCCTTTACAGTATCGTACATATGCCATCTCCAATCATCTTCTGTCATATTACCAAGAGCAGCGTTAATGCCTCCCTAATGAAATGGATTACATGAGTTATGAGCGATGCTTGATATTATTTTTTAATTACCTGAGCAGCAACAGTGTGGGAACGAGTAGGGAAAAGTTTTGTAATACAAGCAGTGTTTAAACCGGCTTCAGCAAGACCAAAGGCAGCACGAAGACCGGCACCGCCAGCACCAACAACAACAGCATCATATTCATGATCAATGATGGGATATTTGCCAGCAATGGGTCCCTATATCTATGATATTAACCCCTTGCCACGTAAATACCCCTCCCCCCTTTTTTTATTTTTTATTTTTTTAAACTTACAGTAGCTTCAGTGGCACGAAGAGGGTTCGTTGCCATGACCTGCATAGAAGGCTTAGCATAGTGAAGACCACGAGTGGTCAGTTTACTAGCATAAGAGCCTTTTTTGTACGTGTATAAACGTGAATATAGGCTCGAAATGACCTTCTTTTTTTATTTTATTTTATTTTTTTGTCACTTACGAGCACCCAACTATATTTAATAAAGCTAATCAGTACATTACATCATATAAAAAAAGGGGATTTGAATCCCAAATTAAACTTACACTTTTAGCAGAGGTAGATTGCAAGAGCTTCAACATATTTTTGCAATAGAGAGAGAGGAGGGAGGGGGGTTGAGGCTAGTTTTAAAATAAAAAGTGGAGAATTAAAAAAAAAGAAAGCGGTTTTTTGGTGTGTGAGCTTTTGTTATTACCAAATGTGAATTCCATTTTGTAAGGTTTATCAACGATTTGTAAGGGGGACTCTGATTGAGCCAATCGCTTTGATTCGGACTTCACGTGAAATTGTCGCTACTCGAAGTTACCCCGCGTATCGGAACTAAAATGCAATTTGTTGGACTTTATTTCTTTTTATTCTTTTATAAACAAGTTTTGACAGCTCAAGCAAAAAAAAAAAAATCATATACAAGAAAAAAAATTGGTTAAAAAAAATACTTTTAGTAAAAGAAGAAGAATAGGAAAAAATGGCTGTTTCATAAATAACATAAAGAATAGAAAATCATAAATAGAAGAAACAAGAATAAATAAATAGAAAAAAGGGGCAAGTTCTTTTTCATAAAAAAAAAAAGACCCCCACCAAACAATAAAATAATAATAATGAATTAAGGAGATTTGTTCTCCTCTTCCTTATTTTCCGGTTGATCCTGTGTTTCGACTGAATTAGCAGGACTCTTTGCATTGAGCTGAGTTGAGCGTTGTGTGGTTATCATTTGGCTTTTTCTTTCGACCTTGTTGATTTTCTTCTCTACTTGTCGGACCTGTAACATAAGATCATCATAGGCGATTCGCATCTCCTTTTCAATATCCCGATTTTGTACAAAGTCAGTTGATCTACGCTGCTGTCCTTCAATAATATGGGGATCATGACTAGAAGGCGATGTCGTTAATGACGATGCTTGCTGTGGGCCAGCTGCTAGATATGCATTACGTAATGAACCAAGCATCATTAGTATTGTAGCACATTCATCATTGAGAAATGAGAGCTCATCTTCCAGCTTATTCAAGGCATTTGCATCATCGTCTTGAAGTCCTTTCTCGGATAGCAGAGGAGAGAGAATAGGTGTGGTATTTGGTGACTTGGTTGTTGGCTTCTTTTTCTTTTTGGTAGGTTTTTTGGTTTTTCTATTGCCTTTTGCTGGCAATTTTTTTGTTGGTATGACGTTTGTGTGGGCATCTGTAGTTGCACCAGTTGTAGTGGTAGCAGTGGCAGACGCGGAAGCGGAAGAGGATCTGGTTCTTCTTAATCGCTTCTCTGGTACCTCTTGTTCTTCATTGTTGTCTTGCCTTTGTGTTTCATGCTTTCGCTTGCTTTTCTTTAGGGACGACGAAAGACCTCGTTTAGCTCTCTGGGTTTGCGGTGATCCAACTACAAATTGGGGGGAATATGGTTGGTTCTGCATCTGCACCTGAAATTGCACTTGTTGTTGATAAACCTGCTGGTGATGTTGCTGCTGCTGAACCGGTAATGGCATAGACCGTGACTGTGTGGGTATAGGTATTGGCGGCGGCTCTATAATGTGTAAGCTTTCCCTGCTGTTTATGTTGCAATAATTGTTTGGTTGATATGTATACATAGGAGTGGAATTGGCATAGGAAGCAATAAGTGGATTGTTATTAACGGAATTGTTAGAGTTATTTGAGGTAGTGGAAGTAGAATTGGATATATGTGACAGGGTAGCAGATGGATGATGGTGATAATCACTAGATTGGCTAGTAGGTGAATAGAAACCTGTAGATGTGGGGGAAGATAGTTGATATCCCATATAACCAGGTGAAGGGGGTAAATGTGTATAAATGGGATAAGCCGTAGAAGAAGGCTGAAATGAAGGACGGTATAAAGACCACATCGAGTAAGGCACGTTAATAGCTGTTATCGTTGGAGAAGAGGTACTAGAAGAAGCACCAGGCGAATCCGTTTGAGTATAACTAACATCGTGGTATTCTGGTATATTTGGCTTAAAATTCATACGAAGAAAAAAAAAAGAAAATTATGCGTTTCTAATGAGCACACACACACAAGTATAAAATTAAAGAATTAAAAAAAAGTAAAAAAAGTAAAAAGTAAAAAAAATGGGAAAAAGAAATGTGGAAATAAAAAATTATCCAGAAAGCAAATTAAAAGACTTGGGAGTTACTTCTTTTTATTTTATAACTCCCTCTTGGGCACAAATAGCGACAGATCAAGACGCCACAATGTGGTCGTATTGAGACTAAAAATCATGATAGACTTAAGCGTAATCAGAAGAAAATCTTTTTAGTCTTTTAATCGGGAAAAATAATTGCATCAGCCCTTTGGATCTTGGCAAATGGACAAAACCACTAAAAGAGTAATTGACAATCAAGGTACTTCGCTTCTCTTTTGTATAATGATAATTGATGTATAGAATAAGCTGTTATGATTTGTAACTTAAACTATAGTTACTATTGAGAATTAATTTAGCTTTATTATCGAGATGTATATTCTCACAGTAAACCTTTTTTTTTTCTTATCGATTATTTTTTTTCTAATTCTAATAATGCTTTAGATATCACTTTATCTTATTTGTGTATAGAATGAAAAGTAGTGTAGCAGAAAGAGGAAAAAAAAAAGAAAAAGATCTAAATAAAGTTAAAAAGATTAACAAAAACTGGAAAAAACATGGTTATAAATATCAAGAATTCACCCACATTTCCGATTTCCTTTCCGTGATGAATTTACGCAAACGCTATGGATTTTACCAAAGTCGCTACGACCTCCATTTGGGAATTGTATACGTTTCTATGTTTCACCGCTCTACGTATTGCTTTCCCAAACTGAATACAGCATGAATCAAAATATCATTTAGTCATGGAAATGAAAAACAGTAGTGAGCTTTGACGATCACATTTTACACTTAATTTCATTTTATTTCATTTCAAGATTTAAATCAACGACATTTTTATATTTATTTTATTAAATTGATTAAGCTTGCATTAAAAATAGAAATCCTGAAATAGGGAAAGGGATTGAGTTAGTGAAAAACAAAAATAAGACAGAAAATCTAGGTTGATAACAAAAAGAGGGGGAGGAGGACTGAGGTAACTTGGAGAGAGAGAAGCTCGGTCAAAAATAGCCTGTAGAAAAGAAAAGAGTACAGAAGGGGAAGGTTACATGAATGGTAGATGATGTTTATGCTGTATGGTATTACCGTACCTTAAGACGTGGGCGTGAAAGGTAGGTGAGACAAAAGTTACAAAAAAGAAGAGTAAAAATATGCGAGGATGAGCGCCTCTCTACCCTTTCAAGAAAACAATAAACATCTTTTAATTTTCCTTCTTAGGAGAGCAGTCCGAGTGGAATGCTTTGGACGTGCACTATACACTTGTAGAAAGGCATTTTTCCATTCAGGCCACGTTTAGCAGTAGTATGAAATATTTTTTTCCTTCTAACCTGCATTTAATTAACTGTGCTTTTACGATCTATGGAATTGTGTAACATGGCTCTCTGAAGCGTATAAAAAAAATGTACATTCATTGTTTATTTGTTATTTTGTGTCAATGTTTCATACCGACTCAACATTTTCTCTTCCTAATTGTCCCTTTTTTTATATCTTGACCAGAATTAAGTAATTGATATGTTTATCTTTCAGTCCTACTAGTCGATTCATTATAATTCCGGACACTCTCATCTGACATCATCTATACGGCCTTAACGCATGGTCAAAAATGGTACTAGTTCACAAAAATAGTTCGTGTAACATGTATTTTTTGGGGGAAAAAAGCTTTTACATGTAAGTGTCATGCGACTCGTTTTGGTTGGATTTTTGACATTCAAAAAAAAAAAGAAAGATGCTTTTATGAATAAATCCAGTAATTTTTAAATATGTATATTTTAAATTTCAAAAAAAATGGGTATATATATTAAGAAGTATGAGATGTTAATATACGTTGCAGTTCCTTTTGTGGGTCAATGTCATCAAGAAAAAATAAAATTAAAGTCATTAGCACTTCTTCTTGAGTGTATGATTTACAAAGATATATTTTTTTCTTTTTTACCTTTTCCAAATCATCCAGGCTCGATAAGTTAGAATCTTTTGTATGACTCTGCAGTAGAGATTGGCTCACATTGTTATTATCCAGGAACGGATATCTATCTCCTAAACCCGATTTATCTTCATCTGATAATGCAGTGGAGTATGGTGAATAATTGGCGCTGCTTTTTTGCGAATGATTGACAGGATCTTCAAAGGTTTCAACCACAGTATCTATACGTTTAAATGCATTTTCTGTACTACTATCTATCCTTGTCATGACTTTTAAAAGTTAGTGTCAGTTATAGTATGGACACACGCACACTCCCGTGTGCACGTAAAACGTATGCAAGCATTTTTTTTTCATTATTATTAAAAAACACGTAATTTAAATTAATTGAAAAAAAATGGTAGCAATAACTTACTTGATGTAGGTCGGTTGTACGAGGAAGAAGAAGATGATGATGAAAGTGAAATGGGCCTCTCTTCAATTTGAGCTGAAAAGTTTTTCAATAAGAAGCAATTTTCTCTATCTCCAACGCCTTTTAATACTTGGTTTAATAGCTGACTTGGATTTAACAAAGTTTCTATCATGACAAAAACAAATTTGTTATTTATAAAAAATATATATATATAAATATTACATATCCTTCTTTTTCATTATTTTTTTGTTTTTGCTTCTACTCGATTCCATTATCTTCTCTTTTCTCTGTTCTCTCTCCTCTTATCTCTCTACTTTGTACCATATGATTTTTCTTTCTAGTCCCCATGCTTACCTTTTCCATCTGTCTGTAATAGGATACGATAATGGTGAGGTTGGTCTACATTTGAAATAATATGAAATTTTTCCAATGCCGTATTGGTCAAGTCTGCGATAGTGATGCTAGCAGGAATTGCAATCAGTTTATCAATCCTCTCAGTATGCTTCGGCTTTTTCTTCTTGGAAAGACGGAACTGCGACATTTTCCTCACTTTACTGCCTTTTACTGGTTGTGTAAGTAGCGATACTTTGACATGAACTTGTCCACTTTTATCGTTAACATGCTTGATACGCTTATGAATGTAGAAATGAAATGTATTTATGTCCTCTTGTTGCTCCTTTTTCAGTTGTTTCTTCTTCTTTTTGCTCTTCATCGATCTCTCCTGGTCCTGTTTTTGTGTTGGCTCTTTTGAAAGTTGTTTTATGTTTGTGAGGGAAGGCATAGGTGTAGTGAGATGAGAAGTTAGTGATTCAAAAATAGCCAATGGCTTATCCTTGGGATCCAGAGTGATTTCGTGGCCATCTCTTGACTTTATGACAAGATAATATTCAACGCAGCTATTACGCATAGAGTAACCTTGCTGCGTCTCAATTTCAGAAAGGCGAAATTTATCCATAGCCTGAGAAAGCATCTCCAAAACAGTAGTACTTTCAACAACACGCACCGAATGATAGGACGCTCCCACATTGATGTTTCCTGCAAACACTCGTAGTACTTTTGAATTGGATGGTATCAGACCTTCTTTTTCGTCTTCTATAAATGAGCCTGTTGGCTTTTTATTTGTTGCTTTTAGCGATCCTCCTTCGCCTCCTCCACCTCCTATTACTCCTATCCCTGATAACATATCATCCATATATTGTTGATGCTGTTGATCCCTGGTTTCATTTTCATTTTCATCGTCATCGTCGTTCATTTGCTCATTCCAAGTTTCATAGGCTTCATCTTCAACTTCTTCATTGTCATCCACCAGTAATATTTGGGCTTGGACAAAAAGGGAAGTCGACATCGTTACTCGACGGTTACGGGTATAAGACGGTTTTATATCAGTTGTATAAAACGGTGCATGCTCACTTGAAGTAAGCTATATATATATATATATATATATATATA
>VCJJ01001873.1:34197-47263 GCA_024139415.1 Backusella tarrabulga
TTTTGTACATACAATAAAAATACTTAATACGGACGAGTTAATAAATAAAGTAGTAAACGTACTATCCTACTCTATTGACACGATGGATTCGAGCTCTTCTTCTGGAGATGATACAAGACATGACAATGGCAGATATTTGCCGCCGATTCCTGTTGTTATGCGACACCCTTTTGTGGTCGCCTCGGTAAAGCAATTAAGATCGGAAGCGCAAAATGAACAACTTCAACAACATATTGTATCAGAATCGTTTATTCCTATGGCACCCAACTTGACCAAGCCACCACGTAAACGACGTCGTCCTCCATTCTCTTATTCATCGCTGATTGCACAGGCGATATTGGAAAGTGAAAATGAACGCATGACATTGCGGGACATTTACTCGTGGATAACAAATAAATATCCTGCACTTTACAGTGCAGAAGATACAGGGTGGCAAGTGAGTGTTTACTCAATAATGAGTGCATTATGTATATTTACTTATCATTATAATAGAATACCATTAGACACAATCTATCGCTAAACCGTTGTTTTAGAAAAGTAGCAAAGTCAGAGCTAGAAGGAACGCCAAACAGCAGAGGAAAGGGTGGTTACTGGACAATTGACCCAAATCACATGGTAAAGTTTAAAAACGGTGCGTTTGCCAGAGGCTCCACCACTTTGATGCGTCGTAAAGCACACGGGCATGAGACGTCCATTTTACCAAATACCCCAATTCCTTCTTCTGCTACAGCAACTACTATTCACGAGCATTTACCTTTGCAGCCCTCTATAGAAAAACATCCAGAGCCTTGTCCTGCCATGCAAATTCATAACCTTCTCAATTAAACCCCCACTCTTGTTTTTATCTATATTAATCTAATCATTTGTAAATACCTTATACTCTTTATCTCTCATGTATTTTTTTTCAATCTGTTATCTGTAAAATAAAATATAATATTTCCGTGGGTTACACCAATCGATCACTAATCGTACTCTTGGTGCTGATATCTTGATAGTGTCTCCTTTATTATGAAATCTATCTTAAACACGTCATAGCGAATCATAATATATTGTTCATTCCTCATGGAAGTTGCTTTTCATGGCGTATGTACAATGGCTTGGAGATGCTTATGCATTTGAGGATCCTATCCTTGGAGATACGCCACAAGTTTGTGAGTTCAATACCCGAAAGGTGTGGGGCCGCAAGAGTACTTCAGAGAGGCTATATAAAGTACTAAACAGCATAAAATATGCTTTATAAATCTCAAAAGTCAATACCTGGACGGCATTTATTGAAGATAGCACAATATTTTACATGAAAAATACAATCATTTTTGCTTTCTAATAAACGAGTAGACATTTTTCTTATCACCTTTCATTGACTAAAGTGGGTGCTATATGATCTTGTTCACAACTGAAGAAACATGGTTCATATTATCTAGAATCACTGGTATACTTTCCAAAAACTGGTTCTGTCTTCGAGTTTAGATTCATCTATCTAAAAAGCTGCACAATATTTGAATAATATTACATAATGAGTTTTTATTTCAATCACATTGTGTAACAATCATAAATAAGAAATATTTTACTTTGCTTGTAAAAAATCCTTGCATGTGACAATTAATCATTTTTATTCCATTTTTTTTTACATACTTTCCCATTTCACTCCATCTCTCTTTCTTTTCTTTTTTATAAAATGAGCAAGGCTGACACCGGTATTGTTCCTTTCGAGGACTATAAATTACCTCCAATTGGTCACGCCGTCTCTGGAGCAGTTGGTTCTACTATTGCAAACTTGTTTATCTATCCTCTTGATATGTAATAATAGCATACAAATATACAGAGCATGTATTCATATACTAACACTCTTTGCTCTCAGTTCAACTACTAGACTTCAAGTAAGAGGAGATGATAATAAAGGATTATTGGAGACTATCAAGACCATTTTTGAAAAAGAAGGAGGATTGAAGGGTTTATATGCTGGTCTTGGATCAGATACACTTGCCACAGTACTATCAAGCTTCATTTATTTCTATTGCTACACCGCTTTACGTAATGTTCAGGAAAAACTCAACACAAACATGGGAAAATCATCTGCTCAGTTGAATGTCGCTCAAGAATTGTTTCTTGGTGCCGAGGCCGCTCTTATTTCCCGATTCTTCACTACTCCAGTTGCAAATGTGACCACTCGCTTGCAAACTGCTGAATACAGTGAGGTTAAGAAGGGCTTCCGTCAAACGGCAGGAGATATTTTGAAGGAAAAGGGTGTCACTGGTTTTTGGACAGGTAAAGGTTTTTTTCATATTTAGAAAAAAAAATATTTGGGGAAAATCGATAGGGTAAATTATTGAACCTTCTTTCTTATTATTAAAATATGGGTAAATCTAGGTTATCGTGCTTCTATTGCATTGGTATCAAACCCTTCTATCACTTATTTTATATTCGAAAAGTTGAAGGCATTCTATTTACGTAAAAATAAGCAGACAGCCTTAACAGGATTACAAGTATTTTTATTCTCAGCCTGCGCAAAAAGTATTGCCACTATGATCACCTACCCTTTCATCTTCTTACGCACACAGATGATCGCTGGTAAGAAATCGGATGATGGCACAAACAGTGGTATGTGGGAGACATTGAAAAAGGTGGTAAAGAAGGATGGTTACTTTGGTCTTTATAAAGGTATGCAGGCTCAGATCACCAAGGGATTCTTCAACCAAGGCATCATGTACATGATTAAGGACTATGTTGCTACTTATCTTGCACTGGTATTTTACCAGTCATATAAATTAAGAATGAAGGCAAAAATATCTTCATAGACGATATAAATTATATATAAACAAAGCAATAATAAAAAATAAAAAATAAATAAAAATCGGATTGCTGGAGAGCGGATCATCATACATGTGCGTTTGGGTTGACACATTCTGATTCATTTGCTGAGTTTGACCTATAATCAATCATGTGTAGCTTTTTATTTTTCATAAATAAAAATTCCCAATTATCCTTTTTTTATATTTTTTTTCTCACCATTTATTAAATAAGAATGTTTCGACCTGTTATTCAATCTATTGATCATATTGTGGTGGCTGTAAAAGATATAAATAGGTCAGCAGACTGGTACCACACCATGCTGTAAGTAGAGAGTGTATTTAATTCATTTGTTTTCCTGCTCATATACAACTTCCTCACCTGTTATCTAACGTTTACAGTGGTATGGGTATACAGCGATTTAAAACACCCTCTGCACCTGACCAGGAGCGTGTCGCTTTAGTTTTTGGTCAACAAAAAATAAATCTTCACCAACACCATATTGAAGTCTTTCCTGTTTGTAAGCGGCCAGCGGAAGAAGGAACTGCCGATTTTTGCCTATTAACCATTCAACCAGTAACGGAGTTTCTGCAACACTGGAAAAAACATGATTGTGAGCTAGCAACTGAAGGTGTGGTAAAGAGAACTGGCACACAAGGACCTTTGGACTCTGTTTATGTTTATGACCCTGATGGAAACCTCATTGAAGTGTCCAACTATTCTCTAAAACAATAAAATTATCATAGCCTTTTTCATTTAGCCACACTGATTTGATATCATGATATATACGTTTAAAGTGGAAATTAATACGGGTAATCATATATATACACCTCAATAATCACTATTCTATACCCTACTATTTTCGAATGATATGAAAAAAAAATCATTTTCTTTGACAGAAAATAAGCACTACTTGAATTTGGACTACTAAAGGACTAAGTATATTTCTTTATTTATAGATTTGTTTAGTGGATCAATGGTATTGCTCATCTTCTTGATTAAAGATAGCAAAATCTGATGTACCTATCATATTCTCTTCGTATCTTCTTGTAACATATTTTCTGGCTTCATTCAATATTTGGAATATCTCGTCGTTAGATATCAATAGCTGCATTATTGACATTTGGTATGGCAGCGCATTTTAATAATAAACATATTAGTATTGAATAAATGTTCCTCGAAAATATTATACAATTTCAAACAGACATCAGTCAACAAGCAAACACAATTTTTGACGCATCGCAGAGTGGAAGGTGATATGGAGTACTGATCGACAGCTCAGTCATCTCACCCACTAAACGGGAAACTCTCAAATAATGTACTCGTGAATACTAAATGCACTGGGTGTGGCACTCTATTTTATTTATTTATTGTAAAACGATTTAAAGTATGAAAGTATTTTAAATGGTCAGCAACATTTTCTGAAGAAAAAGATATAAATTGACATTCCAATAACATTACAAAAAAGAAAACATGTCTGATAAAAAACTCGTTGTGAATTTTAGTTCAAGTAATAGCCATATATTCTATTAATTTTACATTTCTGTTGAAAGCCTAGAATCTCTTCTTTGGTCCGTTGGGTTCATTGGTATTTTCTCTTCTTCCTGAGCTTCGCTGGTAGAGCCCGCTCCACTATCCACATTTTTACTCTTCTTACCGTCGTTGCTTGTATTCTCTTTTCTGGCTTCGTTTAACTTTTGGAATATCTCATCGTTTATATAATATGTTTTGAATAAATTCTCCATCAACTGCATTCTGTCTTCCATTTTTCTAAATTTTATTGCAGCATTTTGATTATCTTCGTCTTCATTTGGTGGATCCATTTCTAATGTCGTAGAATCGGATGGCTGCGAAACTAGATGATAACCATCACGTACCCGGGTTGCCATTGGAACTGGCGCGTTGTCTGTGTTAAATTGATGCCTCAATTCATCTCTTAATGTATATTTTTGTCTTCCACTCGACCAACGCTGAACTATTCCCCAAGGTGAATCTGGACGGAAACCAAAAAGAATTGTTTGTATGGCCACAATTAAGCTGAAAACGCCACCAGCTGATGCTAATCCACCCAAAATAGTCGACACCTTCTGCTCTTTGGTTATATGAATTGTGTATTCGCTTGGCTTTACTTGCAGCATGAACGATGGGATCCAAGATGAGGTAGAGTTGGTAATCAAAGATTCGGGTCCCTTGTTTTGAGTAAGTTCTAAAGTAGTGTTATAAATATTGGCAAACCCAAAGTAATTCCAACTACTGTTTGTCAAAGCTTGTGTCTCGGTAAGAGAATATGCCACTACTGCAAAGTTATCTACACCGGAAGTAAATGTATTTTTAAGATTACTTGAGTCTCTCTCTGCTTGAATCCAATTCTTGGCATCCTGGAGAGACATATCTGAATCATTGCTATTCATCCCAAAAATTGTTCTGTATGGACTACGTTGGTTTGTGTAATAAGTAAAGTAATACGATAAGGTTGGATCTGTTTTGAATAATCTGATTTCCATAAGATCTTTTAGCTCAGTTTTATAAGTATAATCATTGCTCTGGAAATAAATATCCAATGGAGGGATAAAAATTTTGCATTTTGGGGTTCTACTGCCGTCATCCAAAAGCGGGAGACCAAATTCATCACTAAACGGATAAAAGTAATCAGAGCAATCTTGACCATCTGAAAACTGGCAGGAAACATTAAAATCGGCAGCATCGGGAGCATACGAGCGACTGCATACTCGAATATCTATCCTCATAATAAATTTAGTATATTTTCCCCTTGGAAATTCATCTAAAATACTTAATACTAACCAGGTAGTGGCATTTTCTTCATTTCAACTGTTTGCTCTTGACTTACACTTGGACTGTTAACAGCGCGAATAATCGAGTAAATTAAATAAGCCAGAAGAACTCCTAACAAAATAAAACGAATAATAGTTCGTAATATTTCTGTCCAAACAGGTTCTCCGAGTCTGAGATGACGAAAAAAAGAAGAAGATATGACCTAAGTTTTTGGGGCCATCATATTGAAAATAAATAAATAAATAAAATATATACCTTTTTTTCCAAAAGATATCTCTAAAGCCTACAAATTTTTTACAGAGAAAATAAATAGCAACAATTACTGGAATAGCAACACCAATTACGATTCCGGCAATCGCACCAGCACTCAATCTGTGTTTATGATTACCATCATTGTTATATGTATTATCAAGGTTTGTGTTAGTAAACCAATGGAGGTTATCTGACTCTGAAGATCTATCGTGAGGAGGGAGGTTTTTTAACACAGAAATATCGTTGAGATCATCAAGCTTCCTCATTCCTTAAGAAAAATAATGAGAAATAAGATATAAGTATATAAATATAACCTTCAAATATACACAGTAATCATTACCTCCACCAATAATTAAACTATTATCTTCGTATAACAAGGAGAAGTGTTCATATCTCCCATTACTTGGCGGTCCAGATATATTAGGATAAATCCAGGTCCAAGACGTTGTGTTAAGAACTACCAAGTCTGATCGCATTTGAACTCGGTAGCGGCTCCATCCAGGACCATCCTTCCCATAGATAACTCCTTGATCAAAATTGTCGCCTAAAAAGCAGAACTTGACAATTAGACACCAAAGTGCAATAATAATAGGAGCCAAAGTAATTACCTCCATAATAATAAATGCATTCATTATCAGGCCCTGTTTATATGATATAAAAGTTAAGCATGACGCGTTTAAATTAAAGAAGTAAGTATTTGATTTTTACCTAGTGTTCCACTCGCTGATGCCCGAGGGAGAGGTGAAGTGCCACTTACGCTTTGAGGATAGAGTTTATTTTGATTCGTATCATAAAGGTAAACGGAACTTGTAGGATATAAATTATTTTGGTATTGCTTATTGACAGTAGTTGATCCGAATGCCAATACAACTATACCCGAACTGATAAGAAAAATAAAGTTAGCACTCATCTTTGTGTAATCATAATAATTAAACTCACGGGAGCATTGTCGCAGTTCCTCCGACAAACGTGAATGGATCATGGCTGGTAAAAGTAGATGACGAAACATCAAATTGTACAATACTTAAGCTTAAGCTGCTATTAAAGATATTCTCAATACCTCCAAATATATAGACTGATTTCTTATCTGGGGTCACAACTGCCTGATGGTATAATCGTTGAATCGGGCTTCCTTGTAGCGTTTTATAAGTATTATCGGTAGGTGCAGTGTTTTCTACCGGATTGAAATAATAAACTCCCATATTATTATTATTTGAATTGTTCGCAGTAATCGAATCATCATATCCGGTTACAGTAAGCACAGAATCATTGCTCATGACAAAGCTAAAGCAGAATAAACAGCGGAAATCCAGGTCCTTTACATAATAGGTGTTTGCATGGAGGACATTGTTTTCGTCAATACTAAATTTCGATATATTACCACTGTTATCACCATAACTGTAGATATCTCGACCGACTCTAAATACAGCCGAGTTGGCCCCAATTTTCATATCTGGTACATCTTCAGGAGGACCGTAAAAGGCGTAGGAAAAGAGAAAAAGCCTCAAAGAGAGAAATAAAAAAAGGAGATTCATTTTGAATATATTAATTTGTTTAATTTGTTGTATTTATTGTTTGCACATCAACACTGATAAATAAATAAATAAATATACAAATAAAAGAAAAGAGCAAATCATTAGAAAACGAAATATGATCCTCTTAATGTAAAATCACTCTGTTACACCAACTCATTCAAATCGGCTGGAAAGTACACAGAAGAAAGTTTAGCATGGGATTTTGTATGGGCTAAGTCAATAGCGTAACATTATACTAACGTTCACTCAATCATGATCTTGTTTGAATTAAACCCCTCCATTGAACTTAAATGCGTTAGCGAGTGTTCTCGTAAAGTTAATATGCTACGCATCCAAATACCAAATAAAATTTATTTGTAAATATATGAATAACTAGCATTCATATTTAAAAATATACCTGTAAAATGAAACTGCATCAAAAAGATACCAAGTTTTGAGTATTAGACAACTCTTGAAATCCAACTAAAATGAAAATCAGTTACACCAAAATAATCTTCGGACCATTGAAAGATGGTCTTTAATTGATTGAGCAAATAAACATCGGTTTTCAATAATATATTACACGAATACAGGGAACTCATACAAAACTTAAGGCAATATATATCCTGATATCACTTCTTGCTAATGTCAGCCTTTGAGAAGATAGCAATCAAGAGAGAATTAATGTCTGTGCTTTTGATATGTGGAGATTTAATAAAAGGACTCCGCTATTAAAAAATTGTTTTGCGATGCCTGGATCAAAAGGAGTCTTAATTGAATGGTAAAAATTAATACTGTTGTACAATCAGGATAGGTGTTTGTTCATAACATATATTATTTATGACATTTCCTCAGAAATAGGTAGTTCAATTCTTTCTGTTATCATTTCTCCACGATTTTTTAATTGCAGTCCCGGAATTACCAAATGGTTAACTCCCACTCTCATTATCTTAATATATAAAAACCACCTCTTAAATTTGGAGTAATAAATTACTAGTATCTCATCGTCTATATACTACGCCTTGAGTAAATTTTCTATCGATTGCATTCTGCGTCCCATTCTTCGTAATATGAAACGACAGTTTTGATTATCACTGTCTTCGGTAAGTAAAAGTGTATCGAGTGTTTTAGAACCGGATGAGGTCGGAAATAAATAATAGCCATCATGTAGTCGAGTAGCCATAAGAACGGGATATTGTCTGTGTTAAACTGATCACTTAGATGATATCTTAGCTTCTCCTTTTGTTTACCCCAGAACCAGCTATGAATTATACCCCAATATGAACTTGGATGGAAACCAATGAGTAATGTTTGTATAAAAAGAATGACACTGAGAATAACACCACCAACTGATGCTAACTCATCTAGTACAGTGGTTACAATAATGCAACCGCACTGAATAACCTTGTTACTATATTGGCCGATACTATCAATATATATATATATTTATAAAAATAAAAAATAAAATAAGTCTTTCAACTATAAAATAAAACCATAGGTCCTTTATTAACTTTCCCTCTCTTGGAACACTAGCAAAATCCATTGATTTTGATTGGCTAGCCGAATAAAAATGGCGGAAATTCAATTTGCTCTGATGCATTATTTTGAAAGCATGATAATAAAAAAACTTTATTCCGCTCGTACCTTTGTTCTTCCCCTTTCCGCTTTTACTTTAAAAAAACACTTGCTATAAAAAAACACTTTAACATTCTTTTAAAATATGTCCTGCTACATTGAAGACGAAGTAGACTACGAGATTTTCGAGCTTACGGAAGAGAGTTGCAGTGAATCAACAAATGAATTGAATGTCAATTTTATCTCAAGAAGTCAAGGTCCACTTGGCGATATCACTCCAAACAAGAGCGCCACTTTAGAAAAGGCCGAATCGTCAACTCAAGAGAGAAAATCTCGTAGAAATGCAACAGCAATTTCAAAAGAGAACGATGTAGAGGCTGAAGCCAAGAAGGGCGAAGCAAAGAGCACCGCAGATAAGAAGGCTAGTGACAAGAAGGTGGACGCTGAGAAGAACGAATTAGCCAAGAAGGGTGATGTAAAAAAGTAAGTATTTTTTTTATTTTATTTTGGAACCATGATTAACTATTGCTGAAAAAGCAAAAAGAAAAAAGAAAAAAAAGAAAGACGTAATAGAAGAAGAAGAAGAAGCAGGAGATGAAGTGGTTAACGTGGTTCTATTCTAACTTATTCTTACCAAAACCGTATTGTTAATATCTTTATTTATTATCTATTTAACCAATTATTATAATAAAATATAGTGGTGTGCACTATTATCAACGACAGCCAAGCTATACAGCTGCAAGTCGTATTTATGCTACCCCGTATCTCAAGGTCCAACAGCAGCATAAATATTCAAAGCATGCGAATGGCTCAATGCAAAGCACATATGTAGATAGAAGAGTTCAAGATGAAGTATTGAATAAGAAACGTAGAGATGCAGAGGAAAGCTGGAGAAGAAGACAACAGGAGGTACTTTTATAAGGAGATTATTGGATTTCATTTACTAATATGATTATTATAGGGTGGCTCAAAGTGCAAACACACAGGTGGTCCAAGCAGTGAAGCAAAGCGCCAGCATACGGATACCCCTACAAATGAAAGAAATTGTAGTCACAATGATCGTCTCCCTCTACATGATTCAAATAGACGTGTATCACAATCGCATTATAGAGAAACAGCACCACCCAACGATGGCTTGTCAATTCGTGAAGCAGGAAAGGCGAAAGAACCGACCCAAGATATAATAAATGATGAACGAAGAGATAAGGAGAATCAGGAGAGAAATCCAAGAATATCGATGCAAGACAGAATGAGAGATATGCGAAAACAAGAAGAGAGAAATCCCAGAGCGCTATCAATGCTTCCAGCTATTTCACGCTTGCAGAGACGCGAAAAAGTATCGCCAATTTCAAAAAAGGTGGAAAGCGGAAAGTCAAACGAACTTGTTATTTCCAACCTGAACGAGAAAACCAGCTTTAACGATATCAAGAAACTCGTTAATGATAGCAATGCAGTGGCCCAGATAACTTACAAGAAGGGCGAGTCCACCTCCATATTATTATTTGAATCGATCGACGCAGCAGTTATGTTCAGAAGAAAGTATAACCGGTAAGAAAACCGTGTGATTCTTATTTAAGTACACGTTAATCGACTAATTTGAATATATTATAGATCTAAAATGGGTAATTCACATGTCAACATTGCGTTCAAGAAATAACCCAAACCACACATGCATATAAACAAAGAACATAGAATACAGAAAAAAAACAGAAAACTTCCCTAAAGGTTAATTGCTTATGCAACTAACTTTTGTTACAAAAAAACACAAAAAAAACCTCTATCGAACAACTCTAAAAGATAACCATCTTTTGTTTAAAAAGTACACACATAAAAAACCATTCAAAAACAGTAGAAATATTTAAAAACAAGAAAAAAATCACCACATTTGCACATACAAACAAATGAAACCCCGTACATATATATAAGTATATACAAGAGCATACCACTCCCATCTACATATCTTTTCCGCTCTTCATACACAATATGTATAAAAATAGACTTTTATGATTTGAAAAACATCAATTATATAAAGTAGATTGTCTTTTATATTAAAAGATACTTTAGTATTTGAAGAAAACTTGATCAGCATCATAGATGATCCTGCCTTTGATACTAAATCATGAAATTATATGTTAAACTGTATTTTTTTACCATCTGTAAATAAATCTATAAACTTCTTCAAACTGCATTGATCTCTGTTTTCTCTTTTCCACACAAAACACATTACGTCGTCATTAACAACACGTCAAGAGATTAGCACATTGTATCGATCTTATATCAGTCTTGTCAACCAATGACCGAATAACAAAGACAAGACAGAGCCATGAAGCAAGCTTTGGCAAAATGAGTAGAAGATACATTTTGAAATGAGCAGCGAAATGTTGGTTTGATTATTGCTCATGAAAATTGGATTATTACAGCACTTACTGTAGTCCATAAAAATCATTTAAGAATCAAAAAGAAAAAACATTTTCCTTTTTTGAGATGGTGCCTTATATATCTGTATTTATTGTTTGGTATATATTCCACAGTGCTATTGATGACGACTTGGAAAATAGTAACACGATTCCGACCCACCATTTTCATCTAATCATAGTAGTAGGTATAATAGTAAAACGAATGAGCTTATCAGATGGATTACCAAAGCAGGATCCTCTTTCCCACCCAAACGTATAGAAAATTTTGATTCTCAAATTTGCTCCTTGTTCTGGAAAACAATGGTTTCTCTTAGTTCAAATACTTTTCTAAAATTAATCTCATAGGCTTTATTAATAAATTCAGTATACTCTAAATTTGACATGACAATAGACCTTTCGAAATAAAATAATTACTCACTGTCACTAATTGAAAACAATCGAGTTTAAAGTCAACTTTTAAGCATAGTTGTTTCATGCATGTAATTTCACTTGCAACCAAGACTTACCATCTTTGATTACAATATGGGATAGACCAAAACATTGTTGATGTCTAAACCTTTAAATACTCCGAAATATTAGAATTGACTGGTGGTATACATGTCCTTTGCCAGAGTATGTTGGTGAGTGACCATGTTTCCTTTTTAAAATAATCTATTTCAGCAGCTTGCTCTCTTTGAATGATAGGATAATGATATATCAGCGCAGATATTTAGCTATTTATGTATTGAATAGGGTTCGTTTTCTGCATTAAAAAGGTCATCTTATGTAGGGAGAAAAAAAATTAGCTTTTTTTTTTTTGAAAATGACAGATGATCCTAATAGGATCGCACACAGTAATGTCGAGCTAAAATAGCCAGTAGAGAATGGTAGATTATTGATGAACAGGTTACACGCAATGGTTTTCTCATTAGTAGAAGCAAACACGAAGACAAAATGTTATGGTAAAGTGGTTTTCATATGCGATAAGCCCTTTTTGCCTTTCATAATCTTAATTGTAACAATAATTATATATTGTGTTTTTGACGGACTTGATCTTTTTTTTTCCAATAAGATAAAACAAAAAAAAACAAAAAAAAACAAAAAAGCACCATAAGGTAGTCCCATTTTCTTTAATAATAATCGACTTCATGTGATTATAAAGAGCATTAGGAAATTGATCACAATAGAAACTGCACTGGAAGTTTAAAGAAGTACATTAATGAATTGTAATTAAAAAAATCCCATATTTTGGGGAAACAAAATCTGTTACATTTACTCGTTTCTTTCCCATATCATTAAAGTAAAATCAGCAAAAATAGAGAGCCAATTTCCATAATGGAAAATGCATTTCGACAAGTCAAGCACAAAAGTCTTACAATAACTACAAAAAAATACATTTTCTTGTTGAACAAAAAGCAATTTAAAAATACAAAAAAAAGAATCGGTCTTTCCTTTCTAAAACATTCAAGTTACCAATACCTCTCTTTTGTTGAAAATCATTTGATATATTACAATTTAATTATTACAACAATACACATTTTCCAAAAAGCTGGTACCTTTTTTTTTTCCGACTTCTGCACTGACTTGATTATTATTGTAACACATATTAATTTAAATGCATTTCAAATGACATAACCTTTATCCATCTTAAAAGAGTAATATTTTGAGAAAAAATAAATAATAATTGAGAAAAATAAAGAGAATAATTGAGAAAAATAAGGAGAATAATTAGTAATCATAAAACCAATA
>VCJJ01001875.1:0-14333 GCA_024139415.1 Backusella tarrabulga
ACGTCACAACTTTTTAAAAATGGGATGTAAAAATCGGACATTTATTTTCGGACAACCCAATATTATCCTGAATGAGGCATGTATTGCAGGGTACGACAAAAAGACATATAGGGAAACATGACATCATATATTGAAAATGGAAACACATAAAAGAATCATTATATATATAAAGGAAACAAATACAAAAAAAAATATAAAGGAAACAGATTTATGAATAAAAAAAAAGAATCATGTTCTAGGTTTTTAATATATATCAATAAAATGAAATCATCCCATGAATAGTTGGATTATCCCAATAAAAATAATTCCATTTTAAAACAAATTATTTTTTATGGTCATATATTAGTATATCACTATAAATGAAGACATCCTCCAATAAGTACTAGGGTTTGAGTGTGGTAGCATGAATTATGCATTCAGGTATTGTATGGGTTTTGTTGTTCCATTATGATTGCAAAAATAATAAAGTACAAAATTGAATAAGTATAATTAAATGGAACTTCAACAGAGAATAGATAGAGTAGGCTTCAATGCCAATAAACAAGATAAGAATAAGGACAAATAAAAATACCAGTACTGGATCATGTCCTACTATATAATGATATTTTTATACTCCATCAAGAAGGATATATTGTTTTAAAATGATAATGTTTTCTTGGTATAACTCATTATATATGGTATGATATCATAACCATTGATATATACCACATATTTATGGTATAAACCTATATTCTATGTATATATAATACATTATTTTTATGTTCTAATTTTAATAATATTGTATCTTATTTTTATATTTATACCTTTGTCTTACCATGTAATACATGCCTCACTTTAGTGATTGGAATATAGGTGGGTTTAAGTTTAAAGATGAAGATTTTATTAAGTAAAAATGCTAGAGTATCATATTTATAATAAATCAGGTACCAGCATCGGTCAAAAGAAAAATAAAACAAAATATTATTACAAATATAAAATATAAAGATACATGGAGATGACCAACCCTTTCTTATGTTTATGCATGACTCTTTTCGTTCTTTTGGTATTCCCTCTCTATATCTGCTGAGTCGCCTTTTAAAATAAAATAAAATAAAATAAAATAAAAAAAAAGTAGAGAAAACACTTGAAACATCAGTGCTTTGATACTTATTTATTTGTTCAGCAAATATTCGATTCGATTATTTATATAATACGCAAAATAGTTTATTTAAAAGTCGTTTGTACAAAGAGGCATTAATCAAAATTGTATCTTTCAAGAGCAGAAGCAAGTCTTGCCTTTGCATCTGGGATTGCATCAGGAAGATACTTCTTATATTCTTCGGCAAAAGTAGCATTGAATGAGTCAGAATCTATATAAAAAAATCAAAGGATTAGTTTTATAAAACAAATAAGTATTAATTGAGTGGGGCTTACGAGGAAGTTTGAATGGTTCGGCAACACGAAGACCATCAGGCAAAGCCATAAGAGTTTGGGCGTTTCTTGACTCATCAACAATCAAGGTCATGGCACAATCAACCACAGTGTCGACGGTAGTACGAGGTGATTTACGAACAAATTGGGTGAACAAATCATCTTGTTTACCGTTGGCACTGATATTAGATAAAAGATCGGTTTCTAAGAGACGCAAAGGAAAAATAGTCAGCTTTTATTCATCCTACAGAAATAGTGATTATTTTACTTACCAACCCAGTATGGACAAACTGGTAAAAAAAAAGTTTAAATTTTGTTAATGCATGAAAAAAGAAAGATCAACGACTATTTATCACTCACTTGCGTTTACACGAACGTTGCAAATAGCAGGCATCAATCCGAAAGATCTTGTGTATCCAACAACACCAAACTTTGATGCATTATAAGATGAGAGTTCACTGTATGACGAATCATGGTTACTATTGTTTCAATAAATGTTTTATAGTAGACTTACGGGGCTGAAGCCAAGCCGGCAACAGAAGCCAAGTGTAAAACAACACCGCCACCACGCTTGGCCATATGTAAAAGAGCGACCTTTGTTCCTTTAATGACAGCAGTGGTATTGATATTGATCATTCTTTCTTCCAAAGCATCTAAATATCATGGTATTAGTATATTATATTAGCACTGAAAAAAAAAAGCTTTTACCATCTAAAGGAGTAAACATGGAATCGCTATTGTTGATAATACCAGCATTCAAAAGGGCGATCTATCAAAGTTATAGATATAAGTAATTGCACACACACATATATATATGTTTATCCCATACATCAACACCACCAAACTCCTTCTCAGCAAGCTTGAACAGGGCAATGTTATCCTCGTACTTTGTGACATCAGTACGGATAAAAGCTGCAACTTTTGAACCAGCTCTATCATCAAAAAAAATCAGTCTTCCTGTTTTCTTTTTCTATTCCATCCGATTTATCATTTACTTTTCATTATACTCGGCAATAGTTTCATTTCCTTCCTTCTCCAAAATATCGCCAATAACCACCTTTGCACCATTTTCAATAAGCTTATCGGCAATAGCCTTACCCAAACCGCGACTGGCACCAGTAAGGACGGCAACCTTACCATTAACGAAAGAAAGAGATTCTGAAGACAACATTTTTTTTTAATAAACGAATAAAAGATAAACGATACTAATTTAAATAAGAAAAGAAGAAAAAGAAGAAGAAGAAATGAACGTTCATTTATACGCTAATTGAGTTCTTGGGAAAAATTGGCCTTTGCATTAGTTGTACTACCAGAAGCTCGGTTCCGGTTAAAAAGCTATGAAAGATGAAGCTATAACAGACGGTGATTTTCAAATAAATAAAAAAAATACACCTGTCCTTTTCGAGCATGTATTCTTGAAATATCGTCTTAGTAATACTCAAGTGTGAAAAAAAAAAAGGTTCTTCCATTCAAAAAGTTTGAGTTGCATTAGATTTGACAAAAAAGGGAAAAAAACAGTCAAATAATCAAGGAAAAAAACACACAAATTTAAAGTGTGGGAAATGTTGCTCAGGAACTACAAATGGGCCTCGGTAGAAAAGCGCCATTCAGCTTTTTTATATTTATCCCTCTCCCAAAGTCCCCTTGCGAAAATACAATCAAATTATTTAACAATTAAAACTTTTTTTTTTATATAGACTTATGCGAAAAAAAATGGGAAATAGATATAGGGACAACCCCTCCCAGTGGGAACGTATCTCTATTTCGTATAAGTCATATTACTTCACGTACATTTTTTTTATTTATTCAACATAATTTGCTGGGAATATTCCAGAGTGACCATTCAAGGTACCTTCCCACCACCCACTATCATCTTTTTTAGTAACAATGATTGTGTCCCCTTGTTTAATATTAAGCTCCTCTGCATTGACTGCTTCAAAATCATACAGTGCCACCACTAATTCTGGTTCCATGGAGGGCACCTGAGGTGTCGTGAAGTCAGAGACTGGCTCTTCTTCTTCATGTATTGGAGGTGAAGAGACAGGTGAGGGCTGTTCTTGGTAAGTGCTCTCTGTAGGTGATGTATGATTGTTGTAATTTATATATTCTATATAATTGGCAGGTACCAAACCAATTTCGTCTCCTAATTGCGCCTTGATCCAACCTGACCCGTCATCCCCTTCGAGTACAGAAAGTGTATCTCCTTCCCTTAGATCAAGCTCATCTGAGTTTTGCCCCATGTATGTATATATTGCACGTACAAAGGTTACTGATACCGTCGAGTGATCTGTTGGCGTTGCTGAAGGAAGTGTTGTTTGTGGACCTTTCATTATTTCAATAGGAGTCGATGGGGTAGAACCGCGTATACTATTGGTACGTGCGCTTCGAGTCTCTGAATTGATCGATGGTGATAGAAGTTTTGGCTGAGGGTTTATTTGCCCTTTGACTCTACTACACGCGGGAGCTACTTTCATTTCACATCTTGCATGGCAGTTAAATCCACAAGCTATATAAGGAGTAAATCATTGATGTCCTATTCAAATATAAATATATATCACCTCTACAAGTTAAACCCTTATTTGATAATCCCCAAATTGAGTTATTACAGTAATCACATGTAGTTGGAATAGCAAATGACGAGGATTTAAAATCATGATTTTGTGCTTTCAGTCCATCATCTACATTTGATAGTATAAGAACAAGAACAATAATATAATCATTAATAGCCCAATAAAATACCTCCAATGTTTTGAATGATTAAATCCACTTCACTCTTGATTTTAACCTTTTGAGTTGAAATAACCGAGATATCCTTGACAACTTCCAACAATTTCTGATTTTTCCAAAGCGAAACAATTTAATTTATTTCCTTTCTTTTTTACAGAAAACACCTTCTCCTTTTTCTTACCTCCTTTGCCTTATCGTATTCTGCTGTTGTTTTATTTTCAATTGCATCCAAAACTGAAGATAATTTATTCATCTCTGATGACTTCTTTTCAAGGTCATCTCCAAGTATATCCAACTGCTTACGATCCTTTATCAATCTATTATTTAAATAAATAATAGCCGAATCACTTGCTACCAAATTATCATCCTATATTTTTTTGTTCTGCTTTAATATACAAAAATACATAATATTTTGTCCCCCCCAATCCAACCTACTCTATCAATGATGATTTCCGCAGCGTTGATACCTCCATTCCAGGGTAAAAAGTTAAAATCCACATTTGCAGCTCTTTCACTTGCTTCTGGACCATTTGTACAAGTACGGATAAATACACTAGCATCCACGGCAGCATCAATGGTCTCTACAGAACGTAAACTATCTTGATAACATATCTCTACTGACTTTAACGTTTTTGCTTCCAATTCAACATGACACTTTAAAATGGTTCTTAATGCATTGATTCGTTCACCATCAAGTTCTTCGAGATACTAAAGAATAATTTGTTAGTATTAAAAATCAATATTGATATTAAGCTTAGGTGTGTTACATCTGCCAATCTAGGAATGTCTTCTTCAAAGTATTTTGTTCGCTCAGCGTTAGCAGCACCAATCGCTAATAAATAGACATTCTATAAATAGTTTAGTCACTCATATTCCAATTATTGAACTTTTTGCAAAAGAAACCTTTTTGTTCTCACAATCAAAGCGAGCAGCATCCAGTTGTCTTTGAACCTATAATATCAATGATAAACACACCACCATTTCTCCCAAACAGTTTTACAACTTGCCTTATCTTGATCTCCGCTTGTTTTAGATTGTTTTATTTTTAAGCTTTCAATTTCTGCACACGCTTCATCATATAACTGCTTTGCTTTATCTTTTTCTGAATATGTTTTATCCCGATCACTTTTTAATCTTTGATAAAACGCAGCATGCTTTTTATAACAGAGTCCCTTTAGTATTTCCCGTGTATATAACAAAAAAAGAAAGAAACAAAACCTTTTTTTTAGCATCCTCTTTTCTTTGTGATAAACCTCTTAAATTGTCTACAATGAGACTATTGATATCATCTGATAGTTTCATTCTTCCCTTGGCAATAGATGAAGTTTGGTTTAACAAGCTGTACCAAGCAGAAGAGCAGGTACTACTTAAAGTATTTAGCGGGAATTCTTTATCTCTCTCTCTGCTTTTTTCAAGTTACCTTGAGTTATCTTTCCAGTCCCATTCGTCCTGTGCTGTGTTTTCAGCAAGTTTTTGCTTACTTGCTGACTTGTATTTTCGTGTAAGGTGTTCTAGTTTTTGTGCATATTCACGTTCAATTGCACTCTTGTCTTTAATAAAGTTGCGAAATTGCGAAAGTGAATGAATGCCTTCACCGACATGACCTAGTATTGTAGGTACCTGGTCCTTTATTCACCGCAAGAAGAGTATTAAAGAAGAGTAATCGCTTTTAAAGAAGTGGTCGTTTACCTTTAGTTCAGTTCCGAAAGTCATATTGCGAGAGAGAAAAAGCCAAGAATTTATTACTACTGCTCTTTTTACAAAACAGACACCGGAGTTTTAAACGGTGCATTGAAAAGTGGCAAAACTTGGCACAGAAAAGGAAAAAAAACAAAGGAAAATAATATGAGCCAGATATTTCATTGTTGGAAGCGGTTATTATTTTAAGAATTATTAAGTAATTTCACTCCTTATAATATTATACATTCTTTTTTTGATATATAATACAACACACTAGCCTCCTTTTATGTGATAAACAATCACTAAGGATGTTTTTTAATTCATTTAGTTATAATAAAGTTAATATGTTTTAATACAGCAACTGCTTCCAAGATACAAGTGGTTTTCCCATATTAGAATTTATTAGTTAGTAGCCCATCTGTATAAAAACAGGATTATCACACGAGCCATTAGAGCCATTAGAGCCATTAGAATGGATATTTGATCAATATACTAGAATTTAAACGCACAGAATATATAGTTGGGTATAGCTTAGAGTATTGTACCTGAAGTACTAGATAATAGGTGATTCAGTGAATGATCATACGCTATCTTATATTAGTCGATGAATGAGTAGCTTCTGAGAAATGAAATGGGGTTCTAAGACAAGTATATTTATATAATAATTATAATATTAAAGAGGTGTGAGTAGGGGGTGTTTTGACATATATGTTTACAGTGGAATATTGGTTTGCTTATGTTTAAAATCAAAGGGGGATTAATTTGCATTATATCTAAACAAAGACATAATCATGTAATAAAAAAAGGGAAACATAAAAGAATTCTTTTGTGTGTATATGTTGGCGTATATATAGAATTGTGCATGATGTATAAATCTAAAGAATAGTCGTTTTGTATTTAAATCATTTTCTAATCGTATACCTAAATTTTATATAAGTTAGTGATTCATAATGTATTGACTTGAAAGCTAGTTACCATTTTTCTCTACAAGAAACTGCATATTTGCGAACAATTCTCTTTTTATCGTCCAAAGCAGTACCCAATTCTTTAATAACGGAAGGTTGAAAAGGTGAAAGCGACGATATCGATGTTGAATGAGTCACCAGGCTGCCCAAACAAGCCAACGCATTGATACGAACAGTGACCACACTACGGAGCCTTGTTAATCTTAAGAGAGCGTGTATAAATGAACCCAAGTGATGTACTATGGCTTCTTGAGAATAAGGAATTGTTTCTTGAGCAATAGAAAGTGTTGGTATAACAAGATCAGAATCTTGTGATGAAAGTGCAGTTATTATGGGCTGCATAAGCTAAAGAGGTTTTTAGTAATAGTTAATTGAAAAGATGTATTTTAGTTACCCTTGGTAATTCGGCCACTCTGATTTGGTTTGGTACATTTTTTAATAAATAAACCAATGCAAACATATAATTTATCTTTACGCCTGGTTCAACTATATTGAACCCTTCTGTGTTATGTATCAGTTCAATAAAGCAATGATTAAACATTCTTTGCTTATGTAATAACTAGTGGGGAAAAGATATGAATACTGTGGTGTTTTATCTAGTAATATTTAAAATGACTTACTGAGACAGTAGCATGACTGGCTTTGTTTAATATCAACTGATCTTGCTTTAAAAGTATATTAAACCCTTCAGCTGCGTCTCTTCCAACATCACAAGTACCACATTGATTTAACAAGTAATCTAGCAATCCAAAGCCAAAGGCATGTCCTTTTGTGACAAGCGCTTTTATAATCTATTTCTACATTTTAGATAATCTTGTCGTAGAACTCATGTATATATTTCTTACCCAAACAAGTATCATAAGCGCCGACTTTTTGTTTGTTAAATTACCATTATTGATAACTGGAATCAGGTATTCATCCGTTAACTTCTTAATACATGGCACTGATATTTCTAATTATTGTAGGAATAAGTATCTCTCTCTCTCTCTCTCTCTCTCTTTAGTTCTCTCTTTTTTTTTTACCATTAGTCCATTTGTTAATAATAGATGCTATTGTCTTTGCCAACGCCAGTCGTTTTGTTATTAAAGGTGTTTCCAATGCTGCTTTTGTCATGTCACTTAGGAATAAAGACGAATCTGTCGTAGGTAAATTAATCTTTAATAAGATATAAAAGTTAGATTTCCATATTTACTTTAAACCCTTTACTCATGTTTTTATCTCAACTTACGTCTTTGTTACAGTTACCAATGATTGCTGTAAATAACAATGTTATGTCTGTAGTGTCATTTTCCTAAATAGAAAAAAGATGAGTTGATTTTTCTATAAACAAACATTGATAAAACTACTGCTTTACATGGTGAAAGGGTTCAAATATACTTAGCGTGGTTGCTGTCGTTAGAGGTGTAGATTCAATTGTATCGGGTATTTCTCCATTTACAAAATAATTGGAAACAGAACTTAAAAACTGTTCTTGGATACTATAGTAAGGGTTAATATATTTTCAATATTCTTCTTATTTATACTAACTCTGATTTAGATAATCGAATGGTAACAGCTGTCATCATTGCAAATATCTCAATTACTTCATCATCCAACTTGATGTCTGACACATGATATACCGCATCAAAACAAAGACGAACGATATGTGGTATCATCTTTTCCTGAGCATATTCCAATATCTCACAGTCCTTCTTTGCAGCATTGGTATAAATATCCAGTAATGTCTTTGCAATACTAGTTCGGTGTGCTTGATTGGTTTGGCGCAATGATTGATCTAATATCTGTAAATAAGGCGCGATGATTATTTTAAAAATGATGGGCATAGATCCAAGCGCTTTGATAATATCCAGTGCCTTTTCCGAACAAGATTCAAGTTGCTTTAAAAGCACTGGAATAGTGTGCTTTTCAATACATGCGGGGTATAGCTTGGTTATAGTTTGTAGAATGGACAACGAGAGTGATCTAGTAAACGGAAAAGTAGGGTGAGTTATATTTATCATTTATCTATAATTGATTATTCTACTTACAAAATTTTTGATTCCTGATGCAGTAACTGACGTGTAATATGGCCAACAACTATATCCAACTATTTTTTTCAAAACAAAATGTTATTATCGAAGTACACCATTATTACTATTATCATTAATAAAATATTTACCTCATTCTTCTTTAAAAAATGTCTCATCAATACCATTTCGCGAATAGCAATTAAGCCTGTTTCTCTCAAAGCAATATCCAAAGGATCCGACTCCACCAATGCCATAACTGGCATTTGAAATATTTCTTGTTTATAAAAAAGTAAAGGTGTTTGAAAATCGCGATCTACATTAAAAAAAAGAAAACAAGTTAAAAAAAGTTTTTTTTCTAGACCATTTCTCATTTACCATAACTAGCATCTTCAACAGACCCATAAAGTGTTTTACTCGCAACAAGCAATTCAATCAAAATATCTAAAATAGCCTTTTGCTTAGACGAAGGGTCAGTTAATTTGAATTGGCGATAGAGTAATGGTACTGCCGCATGTGTGATGGATGTGGACGCAGGGTCAGATGCAGAAGCTGCCGCTCTCAGGATAAATGAAGCAGGTTTGGCATCTTTGGAATCAGGTTCCTTTAACTTTTCCACACTAAGCTGGAGGAGTGAATCGATGGATTTCTCAACAGGGTCACGAATATTGGCAATGCTGATACCAGTGCCTAAAGTAGCAACAACATTGTGGATAGTTTGAAGGGAAATGTCCAGCATTTCTTGATCTGTATTTCTAAAAACCTACTCACAAATGATAATTAGAAGCCTGTCTCGTATAAAATATATATTAAATGATACTTGCTTCAGCTGTAAGTGCCTGGAATAGCTCTTGGACATGTGGCAATATAGCATGTGCACCATAGGAAGGTGTACATAGACTAATTGTTTCCATGACATCTTTCTACAAACGCATGTTTTTCATTTTAATGAGTGCTATTCACTCGATTTCTCTATGTATTTACCTTTGCACTGCCTGTAGTAGACAGTAACTTCTCGATCAAGAGCGGTGTAGCATAATAGGCAAAATAAGGCGTAGCAGCCAAACAACGCCTTAAGCTATCCTTCAAATCTGCCGTGGTGATACCCAAAGTATCATTTTGCGGTGCAGCAGCAAAACTGATTGGAAAATAGCAAAACACCACATCAAATAAATCCTATTTAATATAGCATTTAATATATGTATATTACCCCCACTGTGTTTACTTACTTCAATGTGACTTGATATATCAAACTTATCAATGATGAGACGCACCAACTCAAAGGCCAATAATAAGTTGCGAGGATCTTTCTCACCGTCTATTTGATTAATAGATTCCTCTACAAAATTGATCTTTGAGTTTTGGAGCTCTAAACAAAAGGGAGATAAGTAGAGCAATAAATAATAATCAAATCATGGTTTTGCTTTACCAGTTGAATATTGATTGCTTGCTTTTGCTAATAGGCTAAATATCTTATAACGGGCCTGTTGAGACAGCTTTTGAGCCCTTATTTTAGTAAACAACCTTTGATATAAATATGTTAGTCAGTAGATATAGCAAGTGAATCCTTTTTTCTTGTTGGTCATTTACACATGGCATAGGTTTAAGGCACCTTTCGCTTCGATCGCTTCAGTCTGCATGAGCATGTGCAACATGTCGACGCAAGTTGCTATTGTTGCTGTAGTAGGTGCTACATTAGGGTCAAGTGCGTTTTCTAGGAAACGGATAATACTGTCGACTTATAATACAAGCAAGTCAATTATATAAATAAAACAAATATATAAATATTTTAGTTTAGTTTACTTGTTTGAGCATCCAAAGTGGCCTGACTTGGTGTTACCAATTGGGCCAATAACCCAATACCTAAAAGTGATTATAAATTACATAAATTAACAACAACAGCAAGCATAGCTCAATTCCACACTATTTTACATTTATCTCTTCGTGTATTGATATCATTTTCATCATCGTGATTTAAGAAGCGTTCAAGATAACCGAGAATATCGATTAGGCCTGTCACATTTTTTGTGGTATCTAAAAAAAAACAATAAATAAAAAGAGCAAATGAGCAAACGTGAAGGCAAATTGCGACATGAGCAAAAAAGAGGTTCTTTACATAAAAGCAAGTAAGCAAGAAGAGAAGGGTCAAGTCGAGTTTTTTCCGAAGTGAGCCAAGTGTCTAAGTATTGCTGTATCATAATAATAAGAATAACAAAAATTAATTGGGAAAAAAGAAAATCTGATAAGTGGGACCTATTTTATTTTTTATTTTTATTTTTGCCAAACAAAAATTTTATCTGATTTTTTTTTAGTTGTGTAATAAGATGACGTCCTTTTTATGGATTTTAAGTTCAGTTCAAAACAGGTACGCTGTTCTTACTCTCTCTTTCCTTCTCTCGTTGGTCACAGGCAGCAATAATATCCCAATAAGCTTGATTTAAGAGGGTGGGGACTCCTCTCTATCCATTCAATTGATATCAATCACAACATACGCTATTTCAACAAAGGTAATATCAGAATCAAAAGCCAGATCAAAAAACCGAGGGCCAATCATATTGCATTACTCATCATTATATATCTATTAATTATTCAAAGTCACTTCTTTGATTGATCAGGATTTAAATCAATTAAAAGTTTGTCCCTTCTATTTTATTATCAGACTACAAAATGTCTGGTCTGCTTATAAAAAGCCACTTCACATGTAGAATTTTAACCAACTCAATAGCTGTGCGACCTTGGCTCTTTTTGTGTAATTTTATTTTTTGCGATTCTTTTTTTTTAGCTGGGATCGTATGCGCGTTTGTGCGCGTACGATATTTTTTTTTGACAACCCGATGATAATCTCTCTTTTGTTGTGCTGTAAGTAGATACCTTAAGTGACTTGCTACAGTTTAATAGTTAGAAACATCTACGGCAAAAATAAGCGTATATTGGTTTTATTATCAGAACAAGTAAACATATTACAAGTGTTTACCTTCAAATACAACCTAGAATTAAAAGCCTCAGGCGCGGACCTTAAGCACTTTCATGAGCTCATCTGTAGTCAAGTAATGCATTTATTACTCGACATTAGAGTTATTAGTAGAACAAAAGTAAATAAAGCAAAAAGAATACTAGGTCGTTACCTTTTCCCAAGTTGTTATAATAATCAAAGAGTGCATCACTGACAAGAATAAAATAAAGTAAAGCTCGATCTTGCCTGAGTTAATTTAGTTTGAGGCACATAAATTTACCTGTCAAAAAAAAACCTTTTTTGAACATCTCTTCATCTCAAATGTCGACACCACCTCCGGTACTTCACCTCAAAGAATTCTGCCCGATATACCCTCAAGCCTATAAAGTAGGCTCACAGTTTCCTAAAAAACTGACCGACCATTATTCTGGAGAAGAACATGTATGTTTATGCACAGTAAGTATTTATATATTATTACCAAAAAACAACTTGTAATCTTTAACCAAAAATAGTTACTCGCTAGTAGTATTGTTTGGCCGACCCATGTCCTTCCCAAGAAGGTGGTAATAGGCTCGGTTATATTCATTAGCAGTTGGCTTTTCCTTCTAACTGGTAGTCCGCTTCCGACATGAAGGTTTGATGCACTGGCGTGCTCTTTGGTGTTGGCAACTATTCAGAGATAGCTTGGTATGTATTATCCTTGAGAATTTGTTTTTTATTTTCACAGGATAAATTAATGCTCATTTTTTTTAAAAAAAACAAGATATCATCTGGTTTACATTCAGCTTGTGGTCCTTCCCTTTCGTCTACATTTCTTCAATGCTATGACTAACCGATGGCTCTTTTGGTTCTACTAGTACTTCCTCTCTCCACTACTTCATCTATAAACATCCCCTTTGATGGTGGTATATTTACGTGGAGTGTTTGACCACCCGATACTAAGTTAACTCTGATTTAAATCGCTGTGCTGCTTCACCTGCATTGTGAATATACCACTCCTTTATGGTCCTTAAAAATAGTTTATATTATAACTTTAAATCCGGCCCAGTTGTCGCTGTGGCTTAACAATTACATCGGAAGGGTAAGTTTTTCTCTCTCCGAATTTCCTTGTGTGGAGCTAACACCTTTCGCAGTGTAGCTAGTAATCGCGTTTGAAAATAGACAATATTCAGCTTTCAGAACCCTCCGTTCATTTAGGTTATTTACAAATAAATTAGTAAATAAAAAACTATTAAACAAAATGAGTGTATAGCACCAACCGGCTCCACGACTGAACCAATGAAAGTGTGAAAAGGAAAAGATGTACTATAAGACTATAGTTTTATGTATATTATTTTCATGTAAAGAATTTTATTTTTTTATTTTATACTTATTTCTTTCCTCTTTCATGAGCTTAGTATCATGTTTACACACAACGACGAGTAGACATGAAAAAAAGCATGGCAACAATGAAACACTCTGGGTCATTTTTTTATTGACTCTATTCTAAAACAATAGCATGGTATCGACTGGCTGCAGCTCAAAAAAATTCCCTCGTCTACAATAGTATTGGACACTTGTATCATAATGGACACGGGGTATCACGAAGTCATTTGACTGCCATCGAATATTATCTCAAGGCAGCAAGAGGTAGTGAAAATAATGCCATATACAATACTGGCCTTTTATTTTTAAATGGATATGGCATATCAGTTGATAGATACAAGGCGCTGGAATGGTTTGTTAAAAGTGGAAAGAAACCTAAACAAGTTACAAAATTGAATAAACAAGGTATTCATCTTAGATAAGAAGATAAATGTAAGTTATTTTATGAATTCAGTTTATATCAGCAAATTAACCATCATAAAATAGATAAAACCATCTATCAATTAGTAAATGAAACAGATGATATTTTAAGAAAAGAACGAATGGAAAGAGAATCAAGGTTAGACGAATTAAACACGGAAAAATCTACATTAAAGGCAGAAAATGATGAATTAAAGAAAATGAAATATTCAAACGAACAAGAGATCCAAAAGCTTCAAAACGAATTACAGCAATAGACATCCTTACTTGAACAAGAGAAAGGATCTTCAACTCACCTCGTTAGTAATATGGAATAGCGACTGACGGACAAATTGGGAATCATAAATTTATTAAAGCGAGAGAGCGATGTGTATCAGACACTTGTGCAGTCAAAAAACAGTGAAATCAATATGCTGAAAAAGGACAATCAAAGATATCTAAACTTAGAGCAAGAGAATCTAGAACTAAAGCGGAAACTACAAGAATATCAACCATATTCTCAGGAGCCACGACCTTTGATTGATATCAGCAAATCCATCAATAATGCAACAATAAGCACCACTACAAATAACACTGTCGAACATGATAACTAAATACATCTTAGTAATGTATTGTCTTTTTCAAGAAAATGAGAACAAATTTCAGATTAATGAGAAAAAACTTTCAAATTATTAAGAAACATTTTCAAATTATTGAGAAAAAAGAGAATAACTATTGAGAAAAGATTGATGAGAAAAAAAAGAGGGTTTAAGAGAGGTGAAGAGATTGGTATTAATCCAAGGAGTGATACTAAAATAATGGAATATA
>VCJJ01001876.1:10409-24532 GCA_024139415.1 Backusella tarrabulga
GCAAAGACGAGGCATGAAATAAAAAAAGTTTTAAAAAGAAATTTCTTTTCCAAGATGACTAGATAAATCGTTTATTAATATCTATTATAATATTTAGCACATCAAGTAAAAAAAGAAAGAAAAAAAGAAAGAAAGAAAGAAAGAAAGAAAGAAGCTAGTATAAACAGCCTATTATCTTTATTATTATTATTTTTTATTAATACAAGGCTTTTAAACGGATTGGGATTCCAAGATTTCCCATAATGCTTTCACCAATTGATTCATATGTAAGGTAATATTCTCATGAATCAATCCTGGTATCTTTTCTCGCTTTAGGCCCAACCAATCGACTGGAGGTGTAGCATCTCCCATAATCTGTAACTGAGGGTAAAAGTTGACTTGATTCATTGGATGGTATTTGTATTTCTCCTCTTTGTTTGGTTCTTCTTTTAAAAGTTCTGAAGAGCCTGCTGCTGCTATTGAGGTTGAAGAATCTGAAGGTGCTAATGCCTCCCTTGATGTGATTCCTGTGTCCTTTACTGCCTTTTCAATAGAGGTCTCACCAGAGGGCGTAGTCGCTTCTACTAATGATGAAGAAGAATTTGAATGTGGATGTTGGGATGTTAATCTACCACTAGAACTGTCAAAGTCCATTTCAGTTTGATTCGTCATTGTACTTGCTGGTGTCGCAGGTTCTGAAGTTGGTTCCACTGCAGTTTTATTTTTTGCATGCTCTAATTGGTCGTCAAATCGTTTGTATAGATCTTGAAGATATCGGATCAGTCCAAGGTTCAATGACACTCCAATGCGACCTCCAAAATCGGCGCCAAAGTCATAATCCACTTTTTGTTCTTGTTGAATCGACTCCATGGAAATGGTGGTAGAGGGAACTCCAAATATCTTGGTACCTCCCATATTTTTTGGCTTTGGTGTTGTCAGTAGCTCAGGAGAACTATAGCGATCGACAAGTTCCTTTCCAGGTACATTTTTGGCAAGTGCAGCATGATCTAATTGAATGACTAATTTCCGCTTCGTTCCGTTTTCTTCCTTTGATTGCATGTTCAGCTCTACTTTGAAATCAGATGCTCTCATATCGATGTTATCAGAGTCTTGGAATTGATGAGGGTAGATAACAACCTCCACTTTTTGAATACCCACGGTCACGAACGATACTATTGCAGCATTGATGTAACGATCGTTTTCCTCCTTTGCACCCAAATCCGCCGTTTCCTTCTTTGTGTACTGCTGATGTTTTTTGGTAAAAACGGGTCTTGCGCCTGCCGCTTCCTCCTTCTTTCTCTTTAACAATTCATTGAATTTCTGCACCATTGTAATGATGACGGGCACGGTTCTAATAGAAAGACGTACTATCAAAGCATCCAAATCGGCTGAAATAGAGAGCTCGTCTTGCGCAGAATCGCGTAGTTTAAGATTTACTTTAAATTCTAATACTTGCTGTACAACGTGCAACAAATTCTGCGATTCATATTCAAACATGGCTGAAAGTCCGTAGGATCGGACGCAAATATTTGTGTCACTTTGGGATTGCTGTGCTTGTAGTAACGTCTGTTTAAAAGTTGCTGTTCCTGAAAATCGACCTTCGGATTCAATCAAAATATCGTCCAGCAATACATAGAGTCCCCTGGATTCAAAAGGTATATGGTGCATCTGAAGGGAAAGGTTGCTGGGAGCAAAAACAATTTTGCCGATGGCACGACCAAGATCAACTGAGAATCGCATTTCATTTAAACAAACTGTAATATGTTTTGAAAATGGTGCAGCGGCTGAAAAGGTATTTGTGGTGGATGATGATGAAGATGATGAAGGGACAACCGCTGTCTCTGATAGTACCATTTGATTTGAAGAGGCTGCTGTTGATTCAGGCAATATAGGTTGATCGAACCAATAGGATTTGAGTGTCAGCAAATCTTGGAAATGGAGCATATTTAGTTCTCCTTGGATAACTGGTAGTTCCACCAATATTGAACTATCATCCTTTGAGCCACCATTTTCTTGCAGTCTTTGAGATGTCAACATTGCATTGAATAAAATCTTCTCAATGCGTGCACTTAAGCAGGCCTCTGGTGAGAATTGGTGTCGGAGATCAAGAGAAATATCGCGTAAAGAACCCACTAGACTCATAGTGCGTGATGTGGAATCATTTGAAAAAGCATTCATCATAAATTCGCTCTCTTCCCATCCTAAAGAACATACAACCATAGATAGAGGCTGGCAAGATAGATCCACCTTTGTCTTTGATAAGCGCAAGAATAACGAGGCATTGATGCTTGGATCCAATTTGCTTTCATGGCTCACTTTACGCTCACTCGATTGCTGCATACCAAATTTAAGTCCACTAATCACCTCACGTAAAAACTGGACCAGAGATGGATGAAGGATGTTATTGCTCTCTCGAATAAGAATATCAGCATGGAAGCGCTTGACTACTGAAGCATCAGTACCCAAAGGAACCTGATAAGTAGCCCATGCACCAAGTCCTGGAATATGAAGGACCGCCATATTACTTGATACCACCGTGTGATCTGATTTATGCACAAGTGAATGTTTTCGCTTTTGTTCGGTTGCGTAACGTTTAGGATACATTCGAATTGTACCAGCTGCCGAGTCAAATTTACATTCAATATCTAGTGCAGCTGCTTGAGAAGAAAGGGTCGATACCACTACGCCTGGTTCAGAAGACACACTAGACGATGACGATGATGATAAGAAATTCGCCTTTGCTGTCAGTTCATCAAAACGATCCATACTCTTGGCATATATACGTGACAACAGATTAAAATAGTTGCTAATGGTTCCATCAACATCAATTTCAAAGCCTCCAACCTGAGCATCCGCTTTGATGTATTGTATTGGTTTATCATTTAATCCAGATACAATACACGAAACAAATGGCACGTGAATCTGATTCATTTGCGGATGATAATCTGAAATAAAGTGATCCGGGTTGTTCTGGTCAAACGTACGAACAAATTGCAAAGTGATTCCGTCCAGATACAATGCACCTCTTTCTATACTCTTTGTAAGAAATTCAATCGAAGATATTGAAAAGAACAAGGCACTACTAGTTACTGTTGATGCTAGTGGATCGTCAGAAGAACTCTCAAGCGGGATGACAACGCCTAACTGACGGATACGCAAACTTAAAGTTTTACCCTCAAGTAAAAGGTGTTCTTCTTCTGTGCTGTTTATATCACTGTTGCCATTACTCTTGACTGACTGCACAATACGTTTGGTATTATCTGTGAGCTGATCTATTTCTGCCTTTTTCAGTAGCTTTCTTGATTTGAGCTCCGTGTTATAAAAGATCACGACCTCTGCCAATTTTCCGAGCGCAATGGGCTGCATAACCGTTTGGATTTTGGATATGTCAACATGAAATGCCGATGTGAATGGCTCATGTACATGTGTGTCCTTTTTGCAGCCTTCTTCGGTACACACTGGAAGATAGCTCTGTACGCTAAAGTCTATCAAAATATATGCAAGAGAGTGGCGACGATAATCTTGATCTGTAAGCAGTTGCATAGTTTTGTGTTCAAGAGATAGTGAAAAATCGCTTGCATGAAGCTTCCAACTTAGTTGATCGTTCATAAGATTTGAAAGTGATACATCAATAAGGTTTGAGCGGAAGACACAGAGAGCAGAAGGGCTAGATGCAGAAATACATAGTCCATTGAGTTCGACATTGATGGTATGTTTCAAATCCTTCTTCTTCGTTACTTGAACTGAAGTTGATGGCAGATCTGATGACGGGGCAGACTTTTTCTTGCTTTTAGCAGAATACGTAACAACCTCGACAAGTTCACTTATTTCATTACCCACAAGCGATTGTGCCGTTAGTAATGAATCAATTAAACCAACATTCAATGGCATCGAAATGAAATCGACCGAAATCATTGACTTCAATTCCAAATGATCAGTGTTTTCCTTTATAGAGCCCGTGCTTCGGATACCAGGTATATTGAACGAGTTACTACTTGCCTCAGGTTTCGTGATCAAATGAACAACTTGCTTCGGCAACTGGAACGTATACGTATGAACAGGCAATGTTGATTGATGTTGTAGTTGTTGATACATGATAAGCATATCATTCATTTCATATCGTGCAGTCAATGAAGGTAAGAGATCTGCACTAAGCCAAAACTCGTTCATTAAAAACTGGAGCTTTAAATCCATTTTCTTTTTGGGTTTGTCGATTTGCACAATAGTGTCGCCTCTTCTTTGTTCCTCCCATTCTTTCACCAGCTTCTGGAACATAAAGTGATACCTCTTTCCTTGCTCCATCTGCCATTCGTCTATGAAACCGTATAATCGTAATAGACTTTGGGGTACGTGGAGGCGGAACTTTTGAATATTTGCAAATATGTTGAGCATATCTTTGTTGTCATTTATTTTCTTGCTGACCCTAGTCACTTGTGCTATATTGGCATTCAGATTCACATTTTCCAGACCTAGACCAAATAGAGTACGCTGACTCAGCTCGTCAACAAATTGAACACCAATATCATGAATGCCTCCGGACGCTTCAAATACCAAGCGGCTTTCCGACATTGTTTTCCTAGAGCGATGAGAGCTTCGCTTACCGGATCCTGTATCTGAATCCACCAAATCAGCTTGAGATGACAACTGCAGAGGTGCCAGTTTTGGGTTAGAGAAGATACCGGAGCTATGGATACCAGATACTTTGCTTTCCATCTTGAGCTTTTGTGTAAACGCATTGAGCTTGATACAGTCTATGTTAATCAACAGTTGAGATACAACGTCGACACTAGACAGCAAAGCATCAACACTGAACTCTTGAATATCATTTACTGGTGTCGAACTGGTTGAATTTGTGTGAGATAACGTCGCCAATTTTGCAGTAAAAACACGCTTGACCATCAACATATGCTGGGCAAAAGCAAGAATATAAGGGTTGATGGAAATATCAATTTCACCGACAAAAGCGCTTGTAATCATATCCAAGTAACCTTCATGAATAGATGATCGTTCTACAACTGATGATTTGTAAAGACACTCTGCAGAGAGTTTGATAGGTCTAATAATGAGTGTGTTTGCATTGACATCCAATTCCTCTTCATAGATGCAGAACTTGAATTCTTTTAGTTTCAGCTTTGCAAAGTTAGATGATGAAACAAGATACTGGACAATTTCTTCAGTTTGATTCTTTTGAACGTGATCAGGCACACCAATATCGAATGCTTGTGTAAATAAGCGACAATTTTGAATTTCATTTGCATCCAATTCCCAACTACGCCACCTTTTAAATATACGAATGGTATTTGAATACATTTCGGTAGAATCTACTTCAGCGTCAGTACCAGCAGTTAACTGGTTTTGAAAAGAACTCCTGACAGTTGAAGGCATGGAGCGGAGACAGTGACGCATACGTGCAATTAGTTTCCATCCAGTATCGTTTCTGAAATGCTTGGATCCCAATCGTAGCATGGTACGTGGAGCACTTAGGAAGATAGGGTCACCCACAACAGCTGAAGAGACCGAGAATTCTGCAATAGTATTCATAAACATTTTTACCTGACGCGATCGTCTTTCCTTGAAATTTTCAAGGATTTGATTCAAATCACTCACAAAATTCAGCCAAGAATAAACAGCACCAAATAAGACCTCAACGGCTTCGGTAATCATAATAGTGTCAAATTTATCCAGTTTTACGGACAGGTATGTTGGTGTTTTTGGAGCACAAGCCTCGATACTAAGTCCATCCAAACAAATATCAAGCATGACAATTTCAGTCGGATTATCCTCTGCCACTGAGAATAGTGATCTATTTTGTAGAACCTCAAGAGGGATCCCAAATGTCGGGGTCTGCATTTTGGATATATACTGTACTGTGGATCCAATATGCCGTATACCAAGATCGATTCTCAACTCACGAAGCTTCATATCCGACTCGGAGATCTTTTTCTTTCGCTCACCAAAAGCGACATCTTCAAATTTAACAGCGCCCATCAGCTTTGTGTCTTTTAAAAGTAGCTCGGCTGAGCATAGAATTCCATCATCCGCACGATTTGTATTGTGATCATTGTACGACTCTCCGTGTTTATAAGAAGAGATCCCATCAGGCATGGTAGCGTTCTGGATGAAATGAAGATATGCTTCAGGTAGTATGACTGCAAAGCGTGTGCTATTGTATTGCGTAGTAAGGAATTTTGTCAACTGTTCAACGTATTCCATTTGAATGGAATCCATCATACTTTCTAGATTCCAATCCTATTTGTATATGTGGTTAGATCACCGGCCCATGTATTTGTTTAATATCAATCATACATCTTTAATAATATCTTCGGCTATTTCTTGAACGATTTTAACCAGAATGGGAGTGACAAGAATGGAGATTGATCTGGTTGCTTCGACTACGACAGTCATAATAACCTCATGCTCACTAATCACAAGTGCAGTTTCTTGATTTGTTGTAAAATTATCATCCAAGTCATAGGCACTGACTGGTCTACTGCTTTCTTTAATCTTCTTTTCGGGAACAAACGAGCGGCGTACTGGTGGTGCAAACTCATGAAAGAAGCTGTGATGATTATGATAACTTGGTTTTTTATCAATTCGAAATCTTCTAAGATAATCGCTATATGGAATTGATTGGGGAATAGCAGATGATACTTCCTCTTCTTGTTCATCAGCTACATTTTCTTCAATTGATGAAGAATCGTACTCAACTAAATATATATAGAGAGATGTATGAATTGGAGCTTTAGTTAATGGGAAAAGAAGAAGAAGAAGAAGAAGAAGACTGATTTACCTTCACTTCCTGTATCACTCTCGTAGTTAGCTTGGAAGAATGGCATAAGGGATGGATAATTTCTATAACCATCTTCTGATCCAGCAGCTGTGTGAAACGATTCGTTTTCTCTGGAATCTAAACTTCGTACCGAGTTTACATCATATTCGCTTGAACTGTCTTCTTCATCATGGCTATCATCAGTATAAATGATTTCGCTTACAGACCCGCGTAGACTTGAGCTACTATAACCTCGATATCGATCTTGACGTTCGGTAGAAACGGATGATGAATCGTGAGTGCTAGACTTATCATCTACTTTACCTATTATTTTTGTGTAGATATGAATAAGGGTAAGTTTGTTTCTTCTTAGCTTTCTCTTTTTTATAGACATAAAAAAAAATACCTGACATAAACACACGATATGGTGGAGCGTAAATAACACCAAGGAGGTGATCTTTAACAGAAGCTGAGGTTGATCTGGAAGCTAATAAGATAAAAATGAAAAATCAATAAAATATGGCTTTGGAAAAAAGAAAGGTTGGTTCTCTTACTTTGAGAAGCAGAATCCTCGGGTTCATATAATCGGGTGCATCTACGAGTTACCTCGTCTTGGGTACGAATGAAGTGCTGCTGCTCTTCTCTTGCTAATCTCCATTTTGATGTCTGTCTGAACAAAGTTATATTAAGCCCTAAATCTACTTTAGCCACTTCAACCCACGGATATTCGTTTTCCTATATATATATGTACGCATTTAGCTATCCAAATATCCCATTCTTTTACTTTCACCAACTTACTGCATTTGAAGAAATATCAGGATTTGCCAAGCAACGCGCAACAATGGACGGTATTTTCAAACTAATGCGATTTGTATATTTTTCATTGATTAGGTTATCAAGCTCTAGAAGGACACCATTTTCAAGGCTAATATTCGTCGCACTTGTCATGCTCATGAGACAAACATCGATTTCCTGTATATGAAATTTGAGGAAAGTAACATCGGGTAAATCATTTGGTTCTAATTTCTGAGGCACAGCGTTGTCCTCATCAATCATATTGTATGCAAATGTTTGTCCAAAAGAGGCAATGCCCAAGAGGAATGAAGGTTTTATTTCACCGCTGACTTTACCAACATCAAAGTCCCAATGGCATACGTAGGTTGAACATTGAGGTGCAGGGCCACATAGTCTATGTGCATAAATGTTTAAGCCTGTAGTGATAATAATAAAGATTTAAGTTAGTTAAATCCAGGAATAAATAAGTAAAAAAAAACCCCCCATTAATTTTACTATCAATATAAAGAAAGTTCTTGGTATCTCTGCCGTTTCGTGTCCTGTAGAAACGTTCTCGCGTTTGTAAACTCGAATTACCATCTCCACTTATTGTAATGGGACTTGAAGTTATATAGAGATCTAAATATATAATCAATTAATATTAGATGCTCTTTTTTTGTTTTTTTTTTCATTCGTCCTGTATTTACCGAGATATGGATCAAGATTACGCAATTCCAATTGAATTTCTTGAAGTTCCACTTGTGTATAACGAGAATAATCGTAAAGATTTTGTGGTAAAAGCAAAACACCATCATCTAATTCAAGTAATACGTATACTTCAAAAGGATCGGACGCTCCCTACGTAAATAAGTTATTAATAGTTGGTATACCTAACTGAATTTATATCGTTTACCTTTGCGTCTTGTTTCTTTTGCTTCTGCTCAAGAAATTCACTGTAGTTTTGCTTATACTTTCTATGCTCATCAATAGTAGAAAAGTTATTCCAAGCACCGAAATAATTATCCTTTAATATCAGCACATATCTGATCACCGAACCAAATAGTTTGACAGTGGCACCATTGATTTTAAAGTGTAGGTTACATGATTCAATATGTCTCATGATGTCCACAGTACTGTAATTCTCGTAGGAACCATCCAAGGTAAGTGATCTAATGACAGCGACATTTGAATCTTCTTCTTTCATGAATGCCTTCAGAGTATGTGACGATTGTACGGAGAGACCTGCGCTGATATTTTCTGCCGTAACAAAGAATTTAATTGCATTGGTGTTTGGCTGGAATTCAGTTGAAGGGATCGTTAGAGTCGCTGAAGCTTTAGATATTTGCGCTTTTATGAATGCTATACGTATATATTTATAACATTTAATAAAAAGAAATGATTTATCTGTAGATAACATACGAAAGAAGATAGCTTACCATTATCATCGATGGAGTTAGGATTATTGATAACGTTGTGCTCATTGACATATAAGTATGCAGTGGTATGATCGAGTTTAAAGTTTAACTCGTAAAGAATGGGTGTAAAATGTAAAAGGTCACCAGGTGGTCCTGATGTCCAGTCTTTTATCAGATCCTGAGCCAGAAATATATGATCACGCAATACGAATACCGTAGGCTTTCTGATATTTATATTAAAAGTCCATTTTCTATAACCATTCCATTTTAAGGGGGCAGGCATGGTGATTTGAATCTATAGTTAGAATAAATTGAATATGTTGTTAGATATGAAGCACAATGGTTATTTTGATCATTACTTACTTCGGCTTTTGGAGATTGAAGAACCGACGCATAATTTACACTTGTAGCAATATCCACATCTTTGAGATTAAGATCTACAACATTAACTGCCCCCTCAGGTCCGATGACAAATGGTGTTGTCACTTTGATTACAGAACCTGCTCCAACCTTTACATCCGCCCATCCTGGTGATCGAGATTGGTCGTCAAATTCTATTTCATTGTTTGCTGATTTTGTCATATATTTCCAATCCTATTTATTTATAATAAGAGTGAAAGTTGTTAATAAATCTACAAAAATATGTCGTATGGAATCTCTATTCTTACCTTTGATGGCTCGCGTATAGGTATCCTTAGTTTACCAGTGTTTACAACTTCTATATATGTTTCAAACTGAGTTGCTATACGCTGTTGTCCTGGAATCAATCTTGTGGTAGGCACGTTGGTTCTGTGGTGATTAGGAAAGAAGTAATCTTGCAATTCGCCACGTTGCTTGTCGGCCCAAGGGCCATAATTAAGGTTGGGATCCCATAACAGTATGTTAATACCCCATTCAGGTGGCAGACCACCATTACCAACATCTAAGCCAGGACCTGGAAAGCCTCCAGATACTCTGGGTACAGGACCTATTAAGATCATATGTGTTACACGAAACTGATTTAAGCTTTTCCTCCTTCTCTTTCCTCTTATTACCTGCATAGTCTGCGTAGTAGGTCAGTGCAGCTTCATTGCTCTCGAATATACTATCCACTCTTGCATATTCCTCGTTGGAGCGTTGAAACATTTTTGCCTTTATCTTTTCTTTCACGCCTTCTCTTCTATGGCGATCTCTTCTTTTCTTGAAGGATACCAAGTATTGAATATATTTTGAAAAGTAGCCAAGCCAGCTAAGAATTCCCCAATGTTTATTGTTAAATCACATGCAAAAAAAATCTAAATTATTGTTTACCTTTGATCATTCACTTGTTGATCGACAACACCCGAATCCATAAAGTCGATATTGTCCTTTAAAGTAACCTGAGGTTTTCTCAACACGACATTCACTTCAGTCTTGTATACGTCCATCGACGATCTTGTTTTCGTGATGGTGTAAATACCACTCAACTGTGAGCAGGTTCCCACAAGCATTGTCTTTAATTCGGAATTACCGACGATCACAGATCCTTTTGTACAATCAAATTGTAACGGAAGTATCTTTTCCAGAAAAGATGGAGTAGTCGGAGCTTGACTTTCGGGATCAATGGATCCGCTACGTACGACCATTTCTGGTTGCTGACCACCTTCTTGTTTAGTTGAGAGACCTAGTATATCCTTCATTCTATCGTAAGCAGGTGCATTGTTATATATAAAGACTTCAGCGCCTTCCATGGCAAGCACGATACGACAAGGCAAATCAATTTTCTTGCCTAAAAATCGAATTAAATTAAATTTAATTTCAGTATGATCAGTAACGGCTTTTTTGATCTACTATTACGATTATTTACCTTGTTTTTCTTGCTCTGAATGCCGTGCATTGAAGAGCCAATACTGCAATGCAACATGCCCTTTTACTATAGACAGGGATACATTAGTGGAGGTGTACTTTAGATTCTTGAATAATATTCGTCCGCCTAGCAAAGTGACCCTAATTGATTCTAAACAAAGCAAGTTATAATGCGTGAATAATGACCATGTAGTAAGAAACAATACCAATTTCGACATAAGCATTGTGATGTCGCCATGTGTATTGGTTGATCAGAAAACTAAGGATTCTTGCCAAAGTGCGATTAAAGTAGAACAAGAAGAAAAGAACAACCACAATAACGACAAGACAGCATATAATAAACAACCAAAAATCACGCACAGTCTGCATGGTTTTGAAGAGAAAGAAGAAAAGCACAGTAATAGCAACAAAAACAAAAAGCAAGTTATATAAATCTCATGATAGATCCTTTTTGCCTGAATATAGTAATTTGTGACCTTGAACCAAAAACACTGTACCAATTCTGGCATGCTTGTGCGTCTATACATTCAACATACATCTTTTTTATTATTATTATAAGTTATTATACACAAGTCCCTTTAACGTCATTTGGTCTATCGTTTCTTTCCCTTTGCAGGTGCCTTTTTAGGTACTGTTCCTCCACTAGCAATAACCTTCTTCATTGCTGCAGACACAACTTCGTCGCTTTCGATCCATGAAATGTCACCCAAATCCAAATCGCCAAAACGCTTCTGGAACTTTGTCAATTGTTCACTTTCATCGGTGACACCTTCCTTCAACATGGCTGGATTCCAAAGAGGATGATTGCGTGTGTCCTTTGTTAAGCGGATTTGTGCACGGGTGGGTGAGGTGGTGCGGACAGTAAAAGTGGCTCCATTACTCAACACAATAGTTTGAAGGAATTTTTCTGGTTTTGATGTTGCTGCTGTTGAAGCACGTCTTATTTGCTGTAAACTGCACTTGCTCAAGCGGAACATGTCTATCGGCTCTTGATATGTGTAAAATACAATCAAAAAAAGTAGCTGATAACTGAGCACTTTTTTTTTTACAACTACCCCCCCTTCATTTATGGCTTAAAGGAAATTAAAGTCACATTATAACTCCGTTCGTATTGTCGAGCGAAAAAGTTAAATACACCTGTAGGAACATCATGATATTAAATGAATTAGTGTATTTCGACTACTTTGAAAGTAGCGTGATTAATGACACTGAAGGCATGTTAATAATGAATATTTACCTCCACAATTAAAAATTCTTAGTCTGATATTATTTTTAGATGGTTTTATTTTGATTTTGTAGAATGATAATCAATTAAGAAAAGGAGGTGCTATACAGCACTATTTTCTTTGTACAGTACTTTAAAGATAACTGAGCTTAGTGTAACCTGGAAATGATTTTTGATATAAAGAAAACAATCCGAGTCTGGATATTGTAAGAAGAGTCGTTTCACCCTTAAAAGTAACCCTAATAATCGACTAGTCTCTTTTCTGCGTAATTTATTATCGATGGGTTGGTATCTTAAAAAACGTTCACAGTATCCAAATAAACAAATAATAAACGTTATATTCAGGCACAAAACTTTCTCTTTTAAGACTCACGGAAAAAATATGATAACAAAAAGTAATTTTGAGAGACATAAAAAAACATGCAAGCTGTAGCCGTAAGCACAAAGAGACTGTTGCTCAAACTACTTTTTTGGAGAACAAATAAAATATAGGAGATGATCCTTATCTTCTCTTTTCGAAAGAAACAGAATATTATCGACATGCAAATATATTTACATTAAGATTTTTTTTTTCTTTCAGATCTTATCATCTTCATCAAATGATTCCATTCCTGTCATTATAGATGTTTATGATAATCAATATATTTTTCTTCTCAAAAGATACACCACTATATCAATTCACGTTCGACGATACACCTTTTTATTAATACCTATAATAATAATAATAAACAGTTATCCCTTTTAGGAAAGACGAAAAAGGTCGATGCTTTTCTGTACTTTTTTTCCACTGTAACGCTTTGACATCGCTTTACATAAGTTATTTGTCCTATTTTTTTTTTAAAACCCATATAAAAATTTCTATATAAATCATGTTTAAGCACTGGTATGTATCCCATCCCACTGATATTAGTAGCAATAAACATGTATATCACAGTATTCACTTCTTTTATAGTTACTATCACGTCAGATAGCCCTTGGACCCCAGGTGAATTCTTTTTTTTTTGGATCTCTGGACACGCGTTTTTTCCCGTAAGTTATAATTATTTCAAAGTATTATACATCTAAATATTTATCATTTGTGCAAATACTGGCCTTCCCTGCTGGCGATCATGTGTGAGATTGATCAGATCTGTTTACCAGATGAAGATTTTTTTGCTGCCTCTCTTGACCACCAAAGCAATCTACTGTTGAACTGGTATCGACACCGTGAATGGCCTCGCATAACTACTTCTAGTTATATCCGTATCCTTCAGGAAAACGGTGTAGCTTAGTTTAGTTTTGTCTCTTCTTCTTGTTGCTTCATCAACCTTTTCTCTAGTTTAACTAGTTTTTATCTCATTTCTTTATTACTTCTTTTTCTTGCTTTATTTTGTAATTTCAGTTCTTTGTGTCGGCTACTTGCCTTATAGCGCTCAGACCACTATGGCACGTTAAACAATAAAACTCTTAATCTAAACATATATCATCTTTCTATGACTAGTACGAGGATTCATTGGTAACGTTTTCCTCTTAACTTCCATTAAATCACCTGGGATCGTTAAATATCTCATTTCTTACACCAACCAGGCCGGCTATTGCCTGCCCGTCCCATAAGCTTGCCGAGGCTGAAAGTATTTATAATTAATATTTGCTATGTAATGGATTGCTAATTTTATTCATTTCTACTTTTTTATTTTGGTCTCTACTGATGAAATTTTCCAATTCTTGGTATCTACTATATTGATTGTTTTTACACATGAATGAGTTTTTTATATTTTTTCTCAATTATTGTTATTTTATTTCTCAAAATATTCCCCCTTTTTTCGCACCAATTTGTAATTTTTTCTCAGTTTCTTGGAAAAAACAGTATTTTGTATATAAATTACTATTGAAGCACTAAATAAGTAAAATCTTTATTTTAAAAGCAAACAGGAAAATGTACATGAATGCTACCATCATCCAATTAGATGTGTAAAAGTTTAAAATAGCGGATTACGTTACTCTACTAGTTTTTACAGATCAATAAATGAATTTCATTATCAATTATTATCTCACAGTCATGCCTGGTCTTAAATCTGTTCGAGTATTGGGTACCAAGTGTTCTGCATCGGTGGTAAGCTTAGACAACCGTCCCAAACACACCAATTGGAAAGATCTC
>VCJJ01000188.1:0-71090 GCA_024139415.1 Backusella tarrabulga
CAATTCTTTGGCTTTCAATTAATGCAGCTTTGATTGCATTGATAAAGTCTAATGCACTATAATCACTTGTTTCCCTGTCGTTGGTTCCGTTTAACAACAGAATCTTATGCTTGAGACTTTGAGGCTGAGAAATAGCATTTCCAACACTGCGTAAAGTGAGACAAGGAATCAGGGAAGTATATAAAGACCCAATAGAATAGATCAGTGACTTCTTGGATGAAAGCTGGCTAACTACTTTTGGATTGGGTACAGGGTAGATTTCTTGGCCGTATTCGTTGATGTCAATTTTTCCTCGACACATTTTGAGAAGAACAGATCGGCATTTAAAAGATCATCATTGATAACTGTTACGTTGGGCTCATCAAAATACGAAAATGCATCAATTGGGTTGGTTCTCTTCTTTTTGGGAGTGCAACTACCCCCTGTTTGATAAGGTGATGGATGTGAGATTTCGCACTGTCCAACGAGTGTTTCGCCATTGATAAGGCTAGCTGCAATAGTAGCCGTCTGGTTAGTGTTAATTACAGGTACGACTGAAGTAGGGACAGAAGTAATGCCGGTAATGGATGCAAATAAAAAAATGGCTGCTTCTAAGGAGCCTGTGAATAAGCGATCCCCGGTTAAAAATAAGTTGCCAATACTGCCGTTACAAAAATTGAATCACTTGTGTGCTCGTTTCAAGATCACCAACACTTGGGCCTCCTAATACTATTATTTGCTCGTTACACTAAAACATAAACTCCTAATCATGATCATGATCAAACAAAAATCACTGGAAGTTAAAACATCACTAAGCACCTACATCAAGATTCGAAGAAAGCTCATGTAGGGCTATATATCTATTAAAATAGACTATAGGCATCACTTTTATCCCTTTTATTTTTGAACATTAATAAAACTATTTTAAGAATACATGAAGACAAACTAATACAATGGCTGAGGTGGTAACAATGAAACCAAAAGTAAGTGCTGCTATTCGATTCATCAACCTCCATCGTTCCATTCGTTTATCACCATGATATTTCTTTGTAACGAACGATCCAATGAACCATAGAAACGGTAAAAGGAATCCACCCATAAAAAGATAAAGACCCTTCTTTGTAAAGGTATCTTGAGGCTCTCCTCTCACAGTAGTTAAATCACTAGTAACCTTGTTTATGATAGCCACAAGCTCGGTTTCTTCGTCTGTCATATCTTTGTTATATATCGAAGGTTCTGGAATTTCAATAGCAGAAGAGGTAGGTGATGTTACTTTCAAGTAAAATAGTACCAAAAAGAGTTGTAAATTACAAGAAGAAGAAGAAAGGGCAAACTAATATTTATATACCATTGAATGATGAGACTCTATTGTACTCTTCTTTTCTATTATGTAAAGACGATGGGGTACTTTTGTGTGTGTCAATACCATCATTTTCATATTTTTTCTTCATTTTTGAATGACTCCAACGAAGAAATAAGAAATCAATGAAACCATATTACTTTTTCTTCTTTCTTACTTCAGTGATCTTTTTAAATATAAAGTCAATCCATCATAAAATCATAAAAAAAGGAGTTTAATGATTGCTTATACTCTATGATCCAAAATCAGTCAGCAAGAATCTAATTTCTAAACACTTTTAAAAAAATAACGGTCAGCAAATTCTTTTTTCATGTATGCGTTTGGTTTCCTTTTTCAAGTTTATGTATGAAGAAAATCTCTACAATCATGTTTTTTAAATATTGCCACCTATTTTTCTTATTTAATTTTTTTAAAAACATTGAAAGTAATAATAGGACGCTTAAAAATTTTGTATAAAATACTTGAGAATTATTTGAATATGGCTCTACTTGACAACAATAGATAACACAGTACGACTAGAATTCAAATTAACGAAGGGGCTTTACTTTAAAGGGGTGATGATTTTCAAGTAAAATTTTAACTATATTCAAAACGATTGTTTACTTCTAAATTCTCTTTGATAATCATTTCATAATAAAACCCTCCTAATAATAATAATCAAAATCGTTTAATTTAAACAAGAGGAGGGCATAGAAAGAGTGTTAATCTTCAAACAAAACATTTAATATCTTAATTAAAATAATAAAACAGGGAGAGGGAATATTAGGTAGTGATTTTAACGATATAAAATAGTTTGTGAATAAATTAAAAAAAAATGATAATGTATATTTGATCATCAAATGACAACATAAAAGGGATACAAGGTAAATTGGTTGTAAACTAACAGGATGGATGTTGTCATTTTGGACAATAGCTTTGATACAAATAAAACAGTAGTGATTTCAATCAAGTCTTAATGAAATGAATAAAAATAATTTCAACAGAAAATAGGTGTATTATATTAAAAGGAGTAGAAAAAAAAATAAAAAGACAAAAACGAACGGGATACAATGCTTAAGGGTGCAGCATTAAAATAAGTCAAGATGACTTACCTGTACCTTTTTGCATTTCCCTTTTCTTCTCTCTGCATTATTTTCTCTTTCTTTCTTTGTGCTTGTGTATAAAAGAATGACACATGCTCAGAAAGAGACCATACTTCATATTTCAATTCTGGTACTGATACAATGGGTCAGTTTGGCCATTGTTATTTTGAACACAACAGCGCTTTATATTTTACAGAGTTCAGACGATAAGCACGTAAGGCTTGCAGATTATATATTTTTGGTGCTCGGTGCCATTTCGTTTATAGCATCTACTGTGATCCTCGTTTTCCATTTACATATCTATTACAGAGTAACGGATATCTTTTTACCTCCACGTCATCTGTCAATTACAGAATCATTATTTGGTTTGATATCGATCATACTTTGGGTGCTTGTGACTGTTCTTATGATAACACGATTACAAGGTACAGTGTCTTGATAGAAAAAGAAATTCACACATAGTAATGCTTGTTTGTTTTTTACCAGGATTATCAAAATTATCATGTAGGTTTTCAAAATCACTAGTAAGAGCCAGTCATAATGATGTTTGCGAGCTCTTTGACACAATTATCATATTGGGTAAATATCAAGAAAATTTAAAAAAGAATGAACCATCGGGGTAACATTCTGATTAGCATTTGTCAATCTTGGTGGCTGGTTATTAGACCTATTATCGACATTTTTTATACTTGTACGTTCACCCATCGCACCCACCACTATTTTCACTATTGAAGCACCACCACGACGATTTTCTCATCCCCTTATCACGCCATTAGATAGTATTTTGTTTGAAAAACAAGATGCTAATTCTTTCCCAGAGGTTGTTGTCACTGCTCCTTCAACAAAAAGCGCGAGTACCGGTTCTGTCAACGAAGAAGGAAAACGTATCTACCCAGATCAACACTTACTTCATCCAGATAGCTATTTTACAGATGCATCATTATTAGAAACAATTGAGTTGGATTTACCACATATACAACTGGGAATGTCGCAATTAGATGTACCCTTTATGAAATTGTGAAATAATATCTTCTAAATATAAATTGTACAAACTAATCAAAATAGACGGTATAGAAATCAATATGGGTTCATTAGAATCCACTGCCGTTTTTCGGTGTTTTCATTTTTATAATCAAAGCAGAAAGCGAAGTACTCGTTTTTTACCTTCATTTGTAAATAGTAATAAATAATAATAATAAAACGACCGCATAAGAGAAAGAGAAAACCTCTGTCAAAAATAATAAATATAAGACAAATACCCCTGATAAAGATGACCACTCTTCAACAATTTGACTTTTTGAGCAACTCCTTTTCAGTTAAATAAAAGGCAGATAATACCAAAAACTTTTTATTTATTTATTTCATCAATGTAAAATTGTGTATTTATTGTGGCTAAAGATATATCAAAAGTTCAATAATTCGCATTATTTTACCCTTGTATTATTATTTGTAGTTGTTCTTCAATAAATTTACCATCTTATGGTACCTTCTCAAGTATGTGATAGGCTTTATGTAGCTTTTTTTTTTAAATACATTCGGCGTTTTGCTTACTCCTCCAAAAGATGAACTTACTGAGGAGTTACTATATATGTTTTTAGAATTATAAAACTATTAAATAATCATAGTAATGAGAAAAAAAACTGAGAAATCAAGGACGAGCGCCTTTGGTAATTTGAGGTAAATAAAAATCTATGTTACAAATGGATCATTTCAATTTTTTCGAGAATTATGCTTGCGAAAATCCAATCGAAAGTGTATTTACTGGAATTAGAAAGGATCATGAAGGAGAAAGACAAGAAGTCAATAGTGGTAATAAATTGGTCGATTTTCAAGATAAGAATATACGCTGACAAGAGGGCGAAAAAAAAAGCGATTTTTCTCAAAGATAAATTATCTCGAGGTTTGATAATGATTTATAATTCTAGACATAGTATATCTTTACATATATCGCTTATTTAAATGTTTAATTATGTTCCATGTAATGCGCTCACAAAATATTCAATGGAAATATGAACAAGGGTGAAACTGTACAATACAAAGGAGAGTACAATCGAGGGCAGTAAAAAAACAGCAGGGTTACTTAAATAGGTAATTTAGTTGATGGTTTTTTAAGGGCACTCCTTAGAAGCTGAATATCTTCCATTGTAAAGAACGAAAACATATTCCATCCAGTCAACTATGTAAATATGATAAATGAAATAAATATGATGTATGGAGCTAAGAAAGAAGAGTAATACACCTTTCTTTTGGAAATAGCCCTAGACATAGGATAGTACCGAAGTACTAAAACAAACAAACAAACAATAATACAAATAAAATGTCTTAGAAGGTGGCGCTGATTGTCCCAAAGAAAATTTGGATTATAACTCTCGGCTTGAAATATTATTCTCTTGTTTTTTGAAACAACAATTAAGCACATACTGGATAAAATATGCAGAGTTTATATGATGGAATATAACTTTGTCCTTGGAAATCTTCCTTGTGTATCCTAAAAAAAAGCTTTCTGTTTCTAATTTTTGAACGATTTGAATAAACACAGAATACGAGAAACGCACACCCGTCATTGTCCAACATAAATGCATTCTACAATCCATATACTCAATGAGAAATATTTATTGAAGTCTGTAAACTGATATAGGTAGCTATGCTTATAGCGGGTCTATAACCGATTCAGGAGTAATTTTTTAGATGCTAAAAATTCGTTGTTCCTGTTTCATATCTTGTGATACTTACAAGCACTCCAGAGAAAAAGTCTAAAATTAGTTTTTGACATTTATTTTTTATACGCCAGTTAAAACTGCTTTTTATCCGAAAAATATTCAAGTTGCTAACTTACCATTAAATGTTATATGCATTCGTAACTGATTTAGTATGCTATTTTTTAAAGCTATAGCAAAAATGGTCTCATTTTATATGTATACACCAAAATTCTTATCGAAATATGTGTTTAAATGAGTAAGAGTAGTTATATTTCATTAGACTGGTTTCCGTATTCCTTAGCCAGTTATTTTAGAATGATATATGTCAATATAATTATTGAACGGGATTACATCTGTATTTACTCTTCATGTATATTTTACCTCCTCTATTTCTTTACCATATTCCGATGTGAATAACACAAGGAGACATTGTGCGGGAGGCTTCTGTTTATATTTATTATTATCATTAAAGGTATATATAAATATACATAAAACATATATAAGTTACCCTATATAATTAAAAGTATATAAATAGATCACAAGGATAAATGAGAAAAGGGAAAAAGCCGAAAAAAGGTTTGAGAGCTTTAAGGAAAAGAATAAAAAAAAATCTCGATAGTAAAATATAACAAAGTTAAGGAGAGAGGGGGAAGAAAAAGAAAAAGAAAACAAGGCTGATCATACTTCTCCTATCAACTCCTAGGAAGTACATTACATAAGGTCTACATGAATAATAATCAAAAAGGTAAATACTCATTCCCCATTTACAAGGGAAAAAAAGCTTAAATCAGGTTTTTTATTGTTCTTTAATGGAAAGGCGTGTTAACTTCAAGAAAATCTACCATGGCCTTGTTGTTTTCCTTATTTTATCACCCTTTTATAAAGTGAAGCGAAGTTTATTTTTTTTATAATAAATATAATCTTATCTTTCTTCCCTTAATCTTTTTACTGTTATTGAAACTATCTCCAATCTATATCCCTAATTGATTCGATTACATCATATTTTGAGTTTAACTTATATAGATTTATTCATCTAATAAAAATTACAAAAAGACAAAGCATAGGCTATGAGTTATCAGCAAACCATCTTTTTATCCAAAGCAGCCAGAGTTCAAAGGTCATGCTCGTCCCCTTCTTCTGGCCCTTTTGATATACCGAAAAAATACATGATTGCAGTTTCACCCAGTGTATCATCATCCTCTTCAATTAAGTATAAAAAGAAGAAGAAGCTTTCTACATCTGTTTCTTCTTCTTCGGCTACTTCTCGTCCAGTTCAGCATTTAAAGATGAGTGCTTCTTCGTCTTCTAACAGTTCACCTTCCACGAGTAGGTTTGGTAAAAATTTATTACCTACCTGGTTTGGTGGAAATAGTAGTAGTAATAATGAAAATGAGGCTAGCAGCCCAACATCAGCAGCAAGCCCACTGACAAGTTCAAATTCGGCCACTAATTTTGATTCATCAGTGCCAGTGACAACAAATGCGGCTAATGAATTAGAATCAAATTTTGAAACATTACTTGTAAGAATATATGTAGATGGATAACCCTTTTGTGTATATTTAATACTATATAAATTTCTATAGGACGAGTTAAATATGAAGGATACAAATCGACAAAAACTACGTCAGTTACCACCTGAACGTAAACTCTATCTACTCCAACAAAATCAGCAGATTAAAGATACAAAAACAGAAACAATTAAGAAGAGTATCCCTACATCTAATTCAAGCAGTTCCATCTTTTATCAAAATAATAACAGAAAGAGTGCATCCCAGAATAATAAAATGAAACGCAGTGAAACGTCAAGACTGATTTTCCCTGCATCTGGCAACACAAACAACACTAGCAAAAAACTAGATTCGTCACAAAGCCATTTATCTATTTCAACCAAGTTCGATGATGCCATGTCGTCATCACCATCACCAGCAACACCAATAACTGAAACTAAAAAAAACAGAGCACCTGCTGTCATTAAGAAAAAGAATAGCTCAACCAACATTTCTAATCATGGCAGTAGCAATAATAACAAAAAGCCACCACCACCGATCGCCGAAGAATCAAAAAGTACAGCACAGCTCGATCGCCGTGCAGCGACATACAAGTATTCACGACGAAACCTCGCCACTATTAGTAACCATAGATCCAGAGTCGGTTCTATGATTCTTGAATTTGATGCCATGGCAAAGGTCGAAAATGAAAGTGATGATAGCGCTGCAGCTTGGCTACTTTTGGATAATAAAACATTACCCCGGCAGCAGCAGCAGAATACACATACATCTCTTTCCAGTTTATTTCCCGGTCAGCAACAACAACAGCAGCAGCAACTAAAATTACCAGAATCAATTACCGTTTCTAATTCTGTTGCTTATCAGAGTCTGACCCGTAAAAACGGTACGAATTTAGGCCAGATCGTGAATACTGATGAAAGTAGACGTCGAGACCGAAATAGTCCCTACTATTATGTTGAAAGATTGAGAAATAGGTAAAAAAAAGGAGAAAAAGGATCCAAAAAAAAGGAGAAGAGGGGATAGTATAGTTCTATTCTCCCTATCCGGCCTTTTTTTTGACATGAAAAAACGGAAAGGAGTTGGGATTATTTAAACTAACGACCTCTTAACATAGAAACCTTTCAACCGATGCATTGACCAATCATTTAGTTTCTTTAAGAGTGATTTTACAAAACGGTAACATAGCATGGATCAATGAGTTCCTATCAAGAAGACATGGAGGATTGATTGCGCTCGAGAATGTCTGTGAAAAGTTTATATCAAAAAAAGCAAAGTGAGTTTATTATTATTATTATTTGCTTGTTATTATTTATAAGATATTTCTAATACATGCAAATAGAAAAAAAGGATATCAAAAATTAAATGAAAACGAAGAATCATGTTTATATGAATGCATTAAATGCATAAGAGTGTTAATAAACTCAAAGGTAAAAAAAAAAAAAGAAAGAAAAAAAGAATCAATCACTGAATATTGATAATAATGTTTACGTTTGTTATTTGTAGGCTGGTGTTGAGCAAGTTCTTCAAAGGTCAATTATCCTTCATCACCTGATGGTAGGATTATTTGCAAGCCTTGGATGTATATCTGCCGGACCCTCAATTACACCCAATGTCTCCATGTCGACCACTCTTCATAATAAATCATCACCGATTGTTGTCCAACCTTCTCCATCAACCAGTCTTTTGCCATCACATCCTCATCTCAAAGAGGACCAAAATACCCAAGCAAATACGGATTCCAGTCTCTGTATTTTGATCTTCGAAATTCTTACCTTCTTATGTACCCAGCCAAATGCATATGAAATTGTACTCAATGTACTGTCTGAAGTTAAAGGGGAGCAATATCGTTTTGAAAGATTGATCCAATCCTTATATCATATCATTTCCCCTACAAGGGCACCCTTTTCATCTGCTAATTCACTTGATGACGAAGTCATTCTTTATGATTGTGCAACTGCCGCTCTTAGTTTGTTTAATGCCATTGTACAAACACCAAAATCAATGGATAAAAAAAATTCGTTGAGAAAGGAGCTTGAACGTAGAGGTCTTGACGATTTCTTAAAGGTAAAGAAAAAAAAATCAAAAAAGCTTTACTTTTGTATTGCCAGTGACTCAACACTTTAAATCTTTTTTTTTTAAAAAAAAATAAAATAATAATAATAGAAACTGGAGCAAAGAAAAATTCCAGATGTGCTCGAAAGCCAAATTAGTATCTACATAAAAAAGAAAAAACAAGATCAGGAAAAACTAAGAGATGTAGAAAATACAAAGAGACAAAGTATACTCCAATTGTAAAGTATTCTGTACCAAAATAATATAGATATGCTCTTCTACTAAAGACTTTTTTTTTCTTTAAAGGCAACCTGATGATATGATGAACTCAGCATTGAGGTTGTTTTCAAATGATCCTGATGTATACTATCTTGTTGTGGATAGTATAAGTGAATTGGTATCCGTTGGATCGACTCAAATCAAAACAAACAAAAGACTTGTTCAGGACATTTGGAGTGTAGTACATATGTTTGCAAAGAATTTGAAAAACATTGGAGAAAATAGTAACTGTCTTAATTTCTAAGTTCTATATACTCCCGTACATATAATACTCACTTTCTTTTCATTTTTAGATTCTTTCCATTCTTCTTTACAACAATTTTTGATATCTATACAACCTATTGTCGGTAAACTCAACGATGGCACCAACACTGAGCAAAATATGATTACTTCAGAGAGTAATAAAGTGGACGAAGATGTTGAGGGACTTCGCAACATGGTAGAAGAACTGAAGGACAACATTCAAAAGAACCAAGATGTTACTGCAAAGATCAGACGAGAGAAAAACGAGCTCTTGATGAAAGTATCCAAAGCAATGGCTGATGTTAAGGAAAGAGATGATCGAATTACAAATATGGAGAAAGAAAAGAATGACTTGATACAGGAAAATAAAAGAAAATCATCAACACTCTCCATCAGTACAACAACAATGCAACAAATGCCAGTGTCACCTGCAGTAACCCCAACCACATCTGATACTACAACGGCAACAGTGTATGGTGCTCCACCTCCTCCTCCACCTCCACCACCTCCACCTCCACAGCCTTCTAACTCAACTCCTCCCATGTCTACCATTCATCCTACTGGGATGAGTAATCCTGTCATCATCAAACGCCGTACCAACATTGTACGTCGTGATTCTCATCGCTCATCCAAGTATCTTCATCCTCTTGCCATCAACCTGAGCTTCCCCACGCTAAAGTCGCTCCACGAAAACTCTGTCGCACCTACATCCCCACCTGGTAGCTTACGTATAACAGACCAACATCAGGATCATCAACCTCGATTAAGCGATATTTTTATCCATCGGGAGCCCACGATGAAACAATTCTTTTGGCAAAAGCTGCCCACCGAGAAGATATCAAAAACCGTATGGAACGAGCTTGGTACACGTGGTGAATTGGACACAGATGAATTGGAGAGACTCTTTTTGAAAAAATCGATTAGCATGGACGCAAAGAAAGAAAAGATGATGATCAAGCGAAGAAACAATGTTACATTGCTTGAGTTCAATCGTGCCAATAACATTGCCATCATGTTGGCAAAGATCAAGTTACCCTATCATGATATCAGAGATGCCATTTGGAACATTGATGATCATATCTTGTCGATGGATAACTTGGTGGCTATTAGACAATATATACCTGCAAAAGAAGAGGTACAAAGAAAGAAAATGTACATATATGTATACTGATTCTTTTTTAGATTGAAATTGTTAAAGAATATCAAGGAGATGTTGAATTATTAGGAAATGCAGAAAGATACTTTAGATCGGTAATAATATGTTATAAAATAAAATAAAAAAAGGTCTCAGTCAGCTAAATAGCCAATATTCTTTGATAGATTATGTATATTCCTAGATTAGCTGATCGTGTGAGCTGCATGATCTTCCGCCGTCGATTCAAAAACGAATTGGAAGAGATATTACCTGAGTTAGATACCATTCAAATGGCAATAACAGAACTGAAAGACAGTGACAAGTTCAAGCATGTACTGAATGTAAGAAAATGAAATCGGAAATAATCATGGATTGCATAAGTATATATAATATTAACAACGCTCAATAATACAGACTGTCCTTGCCATTGGTAACCATTTGAATGGTCACACCATTCGTGGAAATGCATCAGGTTTCCATTTGGACGCACTATTAAAGGTAGAATATATATATAAAAAAAAGCATACTCATTTTGGATTTACTTATTTCAATTTACTAGATGAGAGATACAAGAGCAGAAGGAGAAGGCGCAGTGCCTACTCTTTTACATTATCTAGTCTACTTTTTATCGAAATCAGATGATGACATGGTGAATTTCAAGAGTGATATCTCTCACTTACAGGCAGCAGCTAGATGTAAGTCTTTTATATAGAAAAACTAGAAAAAAGTAAATTAATTTTTTTTTCTTTTAAAAAAAAGTATCTCCTCCAACTATATTCGCCAGTGTCAAATCATTAAGTGGAAACCTTAACCAAATCAAAGAAGAGTTGGCCATGAACAGAAGAAGAAAAACTTCCGATCTTCAAATTGATCGATTTGCAGAAGCAATGGAGGTAATTGGATATCATTGAGTCTCATTCTTTATACTAAACACGGCATTTTTTTTAGGAATTCCTCATTGAAGCTAAGCCTATTGTTGAAGACCTGAAATCTATGACATCAGAAATTGATGATAAACTGAAGGAGCTGATCAGTTACTATGGTGAGGATCCAGTCAATACAAAGGCTGAAGAGTTCTTTGGTATTATATCATCCTTCTCGGAGTCATTTGAGGTAAGCTTTCACATTAAATTACATGTCAAAACCAATCTTTTGTACTCATTTTGGGTACTTTTTTAGAAAGCACAAACCGAAATTCATGAATCTCGTGAAAGAGCATTAAGAAAACAAAGACAGCAAGAGATGCAAAAGGTAAGACCAATTTATCTAGGTTTGTATTTATATAAGCTAATACGCATATCCTACGATATAGCAGAAACGCCAGCAAGTACCGGCATCGCCCATGATCATGTCACCTGCAATGGAAACAAATCTTTATCAGCCTGAGGAAGGGTTTGAACAGGTATTGAGAGAGCTTAAAGCGGGTCTTAGGCATAACTCTGATCGATGTAAAAAGAAAATCACTGCCGGGAATAATAGCAATAACCAAGCAAAAATAACTGCTACATAAAAAGAAATCACTCTTTTTCTTTTGTTTTATATATTTCATATTAATAAATAAATCGCTTTATTTGTACTTTTTATCTATTTGCTATAGATATGATCGACAGCTGTTGAATATAAATTACGCTACTTGATAGTACCTTCAGTGAATTGCGTATCACAAACAGATATTCCAGAAATAAATAAAAAAGCATTCATGCCAGTCAAATCACCTATATTTTCTCAATTAAAGGCATTATATTCCTTATCGTCCCTGGAACATAGCGTAAATTCGCTCTACTTTGAGAGAGAACTGTCATCTAAATACGGAAAGTACACGCTCCATCAAAGTGACTTGCGAAAACGTCACCTATATAAATAGCATTTATATCCAAAATACAAAAAAAACATTTCTCTCTTCTTCAGACAATGTCTATACAAAGCTTACCTTATATTTCGATACAAAATGACTGGGACGCGGTTGTTCAGGAAGTGTCTACAAATACAATAAAACAAGGCGACTTTTGGATTTCGTGTCATTTAGAACGTAACTTAAACTTTTCGTTTATGAAAGAAAGCTGAAAATAACATGTACCAATTTAGAAAAAGAAAGTATCCAGGGCTCTGTCTCTGTAGAGCAAGGACCGAAACTCACTGGAAAGGATGGTATCACGGTTGAATATATAAACTCTGTAAGTATTTATTATCGCCTCTTTTATTCAGTATATTCAACGTGCAATGCAGCGTTCATTCAAGGCGACATGCAGTCCCTTTAGTGTTGAACATGTCACAGTCTATGGTCCAAAGACAGGAGTTAATGTAGCAAAAGCAGCAGTAAGTGAGAGAGGGATTATAGATCGTGTTTAGAGTATTAAAGTATGGTATCATAAGGTGGAGTGCATAGATGTATCACCAAACGGACACCTTTTAGTCGCTGGGTGTGGATCTGAAGCTTGTATTATGAATATTTCTGAAGGTGAAACACAGGTAGTAAAATGAAAGGCGTGGAAAGAGAGAGAGAAGCTGACTATGTATATAGCAAAAGCTAATGGGTCATGTTGGTGATGTTACGGCTGTACAATTCTTCCCCAGTAACCTTGTTGTATTGACAGGCGCTTCTGATTTCCAGTTGAGGATTTGGTCTGTTTTGAATGGGGCTAATCCAGTAACCTTAAAAGGACATACTTCAGGTAACTTGATAAAATGTATATATTGGATATCTTTGCTCAGCCTTTGTCATGGAATGATTAGCCATCACCAGTATTGCTATTGTTGGAATAGGAAGAAATGTTTTGTGTGTGTATAAAGTGAAAAGCGAACCCCAACTGATGATATACTAACCCACCCTATCAATACAAAAAACTAAAAGCTTCCTCTCGTGACGGCACTGTTAAATTATGGAATTGTGGTACATCTTCTACTATCGCCACTCTAGGAAATTACAACACGCCTATTAACAAAATGATCTTGACAACGCTACCCTCTCGATATGAGCCGGCTGAACCAGAGACGTTAGGTACAGAAAAAAAGGACTTATTAGTGTTTTCAACGTATTGACATCTTGTGTAAAAGATCCTTTGGAAGTTGAAACAGCAGACAAGATGGTTTTAGTCGCATTGAATGGTGGAACAGTACACGGTATTCATTTAGGAACAAAGAAAGAGGTAAACTGATTGTTGTACAGTGTAAACAGGATGTAAAATAACCATTGCTGGGATTAGTTGTTTGCAACACAAGCCTCTAGCTCTAGCTTAGCATCATTAAGCTATGATCCAGAAACAGGTCTTTTGGCGACTGGTGATAAATACGGCCAGGTTGAATTGTTTTCTTTGTTTAAAAATACAAGGTAATTAGACCTTGATGTGAACAGAATATAGACTTAGCATTTATTTATTTTTTCTAGTGAGCCATTTTTACGCTGGAAGCGAAATAACCATGCAGTCACTTCTTTACTGTTCAGACATAAAAAGGAAAATGAACTTGTACTTTGTATTAGTAATGGTAAGCATTAATGCGCTATATATATATACATTTATCCTTGTAAATCGTATCTAACAAGATGTTTAGCTGATGGTAGCATTTATGAAACCAAAGCACTAACAGCAGATATTACTGAGAATGGCATTCAAATCGATGCAGAGTTCACTGGCAATGAACTTGAGGCGGTATATGATTTAACAGCAGTGCCTGGACAATATGAAAGAGTGGCTTGTGGCACACGCGATGGAAAAGTTAAATTTTATTAAAAAACACAAGATAAATATTTATACAAATGTCTTTAGAATATTTATTATTAATTGTAATTTATGTCAACTGATGAAAAATGATATGATATTATTAAAAAAAGAAAAAAAAGAAAAAAAAAAGTAGATTAGTCTTGTTTGATTGACTTTGTTGGGATTGTAGCTGTAGACATTACACCCACTCTTGATAAGCCTTGAGATAGTAAAAGTGTAGATTTCTTTTTAATGATTGATAGATAAGCACTAAATAACATACAAGTTAATTCAATACATGATAAGCCATTATAATTATCGTTGTTTTTTACATTTGATCTTCTTGTTCTGTATTAGTAGTGGTTTCACTGTTGAAGTATGAAAAGGGCGAGTAAGCATTTATGTCGACTACGAGTCTCTTGATAATAGAATCCATTTTAATTATTATTATTAGTATTAAACTATGAAAACAACAAGTGTGAAAAGTAAAGAGGAATGCAAACGCCTTTTATCAGTAATTTTAATGTGCACCAGCTCAATGGATCATTCTTTGTTTTATTTGTTTATTTATTTACATGTCTCTTATGGAGTATATAAAATCTCTTTGTGAGTATGTTCATATAATTGAAGTTAGTTTAAAGAAAAAAAGAGATTGTAGTAAATTGGAGGCAAACACTTTGTTTTTTTTGTAGTCAAATTACTGATGACCACCATGTATTCTGCTTTTTTGGGGAGTACTTGTTAACGTGCCTTTTATTAACCGGACTAGAGACCTCTGTACTTTTTTACCTTTTATGGTGATGTTTCAGAAAAGTTATGCTCCCCAAGCGAAATTCAAGTTCCGGTCCGGATAGGAGACTAGTCCGGGAGCAGTTGTCCGGTAAGGGCAAGGGTTACAAGGAACGGCTAAGTAACAGGAAGAAGTATGGTTTAGTATATCCTTCCTCTTCTCATTGACAGATCTTTCAACATGGTCAAGTTCATCAAGGCTGGTAAAGTACGTATAATCAACACAGATGGATGAAATTTATATTAATCCACGGAATAAAATAGGTTGTCGTTATTTTACAAGGTCGTTTTGCCGGCAAGAAAGCCGTCGTCGTTCGTAGTATGCATCGTTTTTTTTTTCTTTTTTTTCTTTTTTTTTCAATTTTAAAATAAACGCGATTGAATGTGCTCAGCAACAACAACGGCAGCAATATTATTGAATTCAGTTATATCATTTTATTCGGTGACAACTGACAACAACAACAAACTTGTATAATTGAATTCAACAATATAAATTGCTCAAGAGTACGCCGAGTACAATCAACTCAACACTGTATTCAACAATATTATTATTATTATTACTGTTACTATTATTATTATACACTTATATACACTTGCTCTGGAACAAGTAGCGGCTAAACTATCTCTTTTCTTTTCTTTTATTTCTATAACTCGCCTCTTACCAACCAAAAACAACTATTTTACGACAATACAACAAAAAAGACCACGATGAAGGTACCAAGGACAGACCTTACGGCTATGCTGTAGTTGCTGGTGTCGAACGCACTCCTCTCAAGGTCACCAAGGCCATGAGTAAGAAGAAGACCGCTAAGCGCTCCAAGGTCAAGCCTTTCATCAAGATTGTCAACTACAACCACATGATGCCCACTCGGTAAGTACCACTACATATCATCATCATCATCATCATCATTATCATTACATGTGCTGATGCTGTATTCTATTAGCTATGGTTTGGAATTGGAACAAATCAAGGGTACTATCTCTTCCGAGACTTTCAAGGAACCCACCCAGCGTGAGGATTCCAAGAAGGTAAAGTGTTTACAAATATATTATAAAACAACATAAGGTATTAAAAAGGGTTCGGTATCTTAGGTTATCAAGAAGTTGTTCGAGGAACGCTATCAAACTGGCAAGAACAAGTGGTTCTTCACCAAGCTTAGATTCTAAGTGTTTTCATCCAATAATTAAACTTATAAACCTGCTTTTTTTGAAGTATAACCCTATTTTTTTATTAATGATATGAATGTGTTTACTATGTTGGTTTTATGTATTATACTGATTTCATCCTAAACAAGCGTGTATTGATCGATTGTACTGCTAATTGAAAGTATTGCAAGTCCCAATCCATCTTGCAAATTAATTCCTTGGAATTCCGCATTATGCGACACAAAGAGAGAACCTATTAATCCCTTCTCTTTCTAATAGAAATATGTTGGCTTCAACGAGATTCAATTAGGATTCTTCCGCTTTATTGGATAATTCACTATCAAATATATAAATGTGGAAATTGGCTTGAAACAGTGCGAGATGATACTTGATCAAACTTTAGAAGAGCTGCATCCGTAGACAAAGAAGAATGATTTGACTGGTGGAATTACAAAGATAATCCAATAAATCAAATTTGCGAAAACTAAAGTTGACGAGTGTTGGAAATACACTTGATAGATCCCCAGGCTAAGTGAATTTTAGTGTAGTTGCTAAAACCGAAAAAGCACTAAATAGAAAGAGGAAGAATAAAACGGTGTGTTCAATAAATATATTGTAAATACATGCACGCACTCAAGTATATAATGTATTGGCTAATACCTGTCTGATCCTCTTACACAACAGCATTTCACCAACAAGGTTGGTAATTATACACAAATATGGTAAATAACTGATGATGACACCTCACCTGAGTTAAAAAAAGAAGAGGATCTCCTAAATGTTACACAACAATTAATTTTCTCTCTCACTTCAAGCTTACCCCTCACTCTTATTCTCCTCTTTCTTTCTCTTTCACTTTCTCTGTCTTTTCTCTCTTTTTCTCTCTCTCTCTTTCAATAATGGCAACCAACGATTTTAACAACCCTTTGAAAAAGTTCAAGCTTGTTTTTCTTGGTGAACAAAGTGGTAAGTGAAATGTCGAAAAGGTCATCTCTTTTTTTTTTTTTATTAATAAAAATAAAATAGTTGGTAAAACCTCACTTATTACAAGATTCATGTACGATACATTCGATAATACCTATCAAGTAAGATATTTTATTATAAAACACAATATAATTGTATTAAACCTGCTACTAGGCCACAATTGGTATTGACTTTTTATCAAAAACAATGTATTTGGATGATCGCACAATTCGACTCCAATTATGTAAGCGTTTGGTTATTTACATATGGGAAAAAAAAGTTTAATTAATTTAATTTAAAAAAGGGGACACTGCCGGGCAGGAACGCTTCCGATCATTGATCCCGAGCTACATTAGAGATTCCTCCGTCTGTGTGGTGGTTTATGATATCACCAGTAAGTGCAGGTTCATAGAGTGATCATCGTAAACTGTATGTTTAACCTTGAAATAGGTAGAAATTCTTTTAATAACACCGCAAGATGGATTGATGATGTAAGAGCAGAGAGAGGTGCTGATGTTATTATCGTACTGGTTGGAAATAAGACAGATTTAAATGATAAAAGGTGCGGTTGTTTATATATATGCATTTATTCAATTATTCATGTGCTCATACCATGATAGACAAGTATCAATAGAAGAGGGTGAAAAGAAGGCAAATGAATATAATGTCATGTTTATAGAAACAAGTGCAAAGGCTGGCTTTAATGTAAGAGGCATATGATATAATATCATTCTGGTATTTTACTAATAAAATGTAAAATAAAGGTCAAGGCCTTGTTCCGTAAAATCGGACATGCTTTACCTGGTATGGACAATACTTCTGAGGAGCAACAAAAAGAACACTGTAAGTTTTTTTATATCTTCGGTTCGTACAAACGAAATGTATACTAAATTATTTATAAATAGTGACAAAGGTTGACTTGAATGATTCCTCTTCTGGAAACCAAGACGGTACCTCTTGTGCTTGTTAAAATCCGTAATAACAAATGATCCAGCTGTCCCCTTTTTTCGCTACACTTAATTAGACTCTATCATTACTTTATACTTTAAAAACGCACGCACGCACACCTCGATCGTTTATATTATTGATATGTATACAAGCATCATCTCTATTAATTTATAATCTTGGAAAAGTAAAACTAATAAAAAATAATAATGATAAAAATATACAACTGCTATTGTCAAACTGGCGACTGTAAGGAAACGATTGATTTAATAAGCTAAGAATGAAAGAAGCAATATTTTATTTATTAAATGATGAGAGATAGAATGATATATATTTAGTTTCGATTTTCAAGTAAATTCCAAAACTTGAACCAGCAACGACTGGCATAATCAGTAACCTCGCCCGTCATACCATAAGAGAAGGGTGAGAAATGAATGAAATTGGCAAGTATCAATGTGAATGCAATCGAAAAGATGACATTCTTTACTCTGGGGCTTGACTGACTGGTGAAATGCTCTAGTAAGAAGGGTACCATAAAAACACTAAAGTATAGAGCAGGGAAATAATGATGTAAATAGGTGACGCGACCCATCATATAGAACGGGATATAATGCAAGAACCAGCCATACACAAAGAGTCTACCAACGGAACAGAAATTGGACCAGTGTGCTATTTGTATACATGTATGTTTGTAGATAAGTCAAACTGTTATAAACTATTGTCTATCTATATATCAACATACCTGGTGTCATATCAATTATCTTTCTTTGTTGACGGATAGCATACACACCAGCAGCAATCACAAAAGCACCAATAGAAATGATGGAGGACCACCAAACAGTAGGATTGCCCATTAAATAAAACTTTACTGTGCTTTTATCCCACCCACACATGCGAAGGCCCACAGAGGCAAACGGCCATTGCGATGGCTGTGAAGCCAATTGGTCCTTCTTATTCGAATCGGGTACCAGTGCGTTATTTGAGTTCCACATGGCAATGTTGAGTCGCTTAAAGTTTTCAAAAAAGTTTGTTTTATACGTATTTTCTGGGGCAGGTGGCACTAAAAGCAAAATAAGTCATCCATGTCTAAATGTATATCACAATCTACTTACACAACTTGTGAACATTGTCTTCTACATTCCACCATGTATTTTGACTCGTTGTATCCACCTGTCTATCACAATACACCTCATTCTGCTTAAAACCCCATTGAGGCAAAGGTGTCTTGTGAGACGCCAAATAGCAGTTCATTTGTGTGTTAAAAAGACGGAATCGTGTGGTCAAAGCTCTCAGTTCCTTGTTTTCGTTTTTCTGTACATCGCTCACGATTTCCATCCGCCAGTTATCCTGGTCATCACCCAAGGTTAAGTTTCCGTATCCGCTCACCTCCCACTGCTTTACGCTGAGTGGAGCACTGATGGGATGTGTATGCAAGTTACGTTTGGTGTTGATATGGAGCAAACGGATGAAATCGCCATTACGGATAATTTGTGCTTCCTCTGGGTCAACATCATGCGATCCATAAGTACCATCGTCTTTCATTACACGGGGCTTGACGATGCTCCATTGGTTATTTGAGTCTTTATGTCCGTAGCATGTGATTTGCTGCTGCTTGGAACCTTCAGGGTAGACACTGGGGTGGGAATGTAATAGTCCTCCGCCGTGACCAAAGTTTCGAATCGTCACATTTGCACCATAAGCAACCTCTGTACAGTAATGATTAATTACCTTGTTAAAAAAAGGAAAGATAAAAAAAAACTTACCATAAGGATTATTTCTAAATGTACTACCGTTCAAGCTTGCCTGAAAAAGTGAACCCATAGTACCATCACCAGGACCGCTTTGGTTAAGCACTTTAAAATGCGCAACGAATGATGCAATGTAAACGACGGCAGGTATCAGTATCAGACACAGGGCACGGGCAATCCAGTGTGAAACATAGACCATTTTGGGCATTTGGACATCGCCAAAAAGATCCCAGAGATCTTCTAATGTATAGAGACCAACCAATGCAACAGCAAATAATCCTACCCATTTTACACTATACCATTTTTTTTAATAAAAATAAGAATAAACCAAGAACACACATTACCTTAGTACACATCCTAAGGAAAGACCGGTCGCAGCAAGCCAACCCCACCACTTGAGTGAAAATGGACTACCTCTAACGGCCCTGAAACCAACCATAGAAAGAAACGAAGTACATGTAAAAAACAAAAGCATGGAGTCCAACAAAATAAATCGACTGATGGTCAACAAAGCATTATCAAAAAGTACCATACATGCTGCTAAAAAACATGCCTTTTTAGACATATTCAACTGATAAGCAGTGATGTACGCAGCAGGAACAAGTAGTGCTCCCCAACTTGCGCTGAAAAGACGCATGGTGACATAGTCGAGATCATCGGGGTACTGCTTTCCGGATTCAAAGGAGAACGAACCGTTGTAGTTGGCAAGAACACCAGAGAGGCCGACTAGCATCTTACCAAGTGGGGGGTGGACATCGAAATAAAATTCATGTCGCAGGTAAAACGAACCAAACTGAGGTGTTTTTAGAAAGAATAGAGAAAACAAATGTGAGTGTTTAAAGGCTCGTTATATATAAATAAATAAAAATTACCTTGCCAAAATGTGCCTAATTGATGTATATGTACATTTAGAAAAAGCGGGAAAAAAAAGCTTTTTTTTTGTCTTTATCATATCTCCTTCTTACCTCATCCCAAACTACTTTTTTGGACTTTTCTAACTGGCGGAAGCGTGTCCAAAATGAAATTAATGTTAAAAATATTGTAGTTAGTGTATGCTGATGCGCCACCAAGAAAGCAAGTGCCTAAATAAAAACCAAGGAGTTTGAGAAAGTGATTTTCCAAATCAAAGTTGATAAAAAAAACTTACTTTGTTTTCAGGTAATTTCTGTGGTTTATAGCACTTTCCGCCCTTTTCAGAAAAAGCATCATAAGGATCAGTCAAGACATAGGAATCCGAGTATCTCGGTGGCGGTGAATCAGGTAGTCTTTGTTGTGTATGTCTCCTTTTTAATGTATCCATCTGATGGGGGGTTTGGAGGAAAAGAAAGAGATAAAAAATATGTGTTGTCTTCTCATATCTTCTAATACAAATGAAAATGTGACATTTGTTTGTTTAGATCAAAGAATTTTAATTTGATAAACAAATACTCCTGACGTGTCAACATTTTTTTTCTTAGTAATGTTTGAAAACACAATTGAGAACACTTTGCATAAAGCAATTATTTAAATCTCAGGTGCTGAATGGTTTAAAGATAATACATCGGATACCTCTACTCAGATGGTAAAGTAACTTCTACATGAATATGTTTTTACTGAAGTAAAAAATTAAAAAAAAAAGTAAGCTAAGCTTTTAAAATATGTGATAAACATTCTTTTCTATTATTGGATTAGATGACTTTTTTTAGCAATGATAACAGGAAACACTTGTATCAAATGAATACCCACATCATTGTTTGCTAAAGCACTTTTTTTTTCCTTGATCTGTTTTTAAGCCAGAAGTTCTCTCTTTCATCGAAGTGCTTTTTTTTGTCTTCATGAAAAGCCCATGTTGTCTTGTCCTTATATTCAAAGCGTACTTGGATATATAAAGACTACCAAAATGAGTAGTCTTTTTTAAACTATCATATAATGGAGATATATCAAATCATATTAGTTAAAATAATAAAAATTTGCTAATCTAGGTATTGAAAAAAAGCCATCTATTATCCTTATTTTTTTCAACCAATAAAGCTAAAAAAAGTATTGCTAGATATTGTACCCTCCTAGTCATCTTTTACTTCTTCAAAAAATAACAGTGTCAGTCCCGTAGGAATCAAACAGAAATGCTTTATTTGAGACTAGTAAAAGGAAAGATTGAATACTATAGGGTAATTTTTGTTTTGGCGTTAAAGTAAATTTAATGCTCTTAATGATGAATAGCAGATTCTTCTTTTTATAATAGTTCAGGCTCTGTGTAAGCGTTCCCATTGTTCATAAGCTGCCTCTATTCCAAAAATAGGATGGTGATAAACAAATGGAACATCAAGACCTATTTTCTGAGATGTTTTGTTGTCCATAGTAGTAGAAACAGGCGGGGATCGAGCTGATGCTTTTCGAGATTGAGTACATCTACGTTTCAGGTCCTCCAATTGTTGTTGGTCAGAAAGGAGCCTCCCATAACCTATTGTTGTCAGCATCATATATATTTTTCTTTCTTTTTATTTACTTACTTCTCTTAGAAATGAGTCTAATATCCGCGAAAGAAGATTGAGAAGAGCACTTTATCATGGGGCTAGGTCCACGCTCTTTTGCATGCTCTTTTCTTTTCTGATCGTCTCTTGTTCTACGGTTTTGAAACCTATACATGCATAATATTAGATTCACTTACTCCATCTAATAAGCCAACATACCAAGAGGACACGTTTTTTGGTGTCATCTTGGCGAGCTTTGCAATTTTGGACTCATCATCTTTGGTAGGTTTGCTGTTCTTTGCATAGTGGCTCTCAAGAATCGCAATCTCTTCGTGAGTTGTACACATACGTCTTTTGGCCTTTGCATTGAGTTGAATGGCTTGAGGATTGTCGCTCACCTTTGTATTATCACTCATGAATGTTTGTATCTTTTACAGAAAAATTAAAAATAACAAGAGAAAAAAAAAAGAAAAAAGAAAAAAGAAAAAAGGAAGAGAGAAACGTCAATGATTCTCTTCCAATTACCATTCATAAAAAACGTTGATAAAGTAAAAATAAAAAAAAGTGTATTCACCCATCCATAATTATTATTGTCAAAGTGGATATCATGTTTAATTTAGAATTAGTATTATTTATAATTACTTAAATATGCTTTTTTTCTTTAGGTGCGTGAGTGTGCGAGTGCGTAAGTGAATATGAGATTTGAGTGTGGTTTGATTTGTACCGTGTATTATTATTATGTTCAATTTACTCTCTCCATGTATACTTGATGTTACTGGGCTTCTCGGGTACAACTACCATAGAAGTATAATCAGACTTTGGCACACCGCGACCTTCTTCCAATTCAATATCGAACAAGCGAATAATGGTAGCAATGATAGCCTTGATCTGAAGATAACCAAACTGCTCACCAATGCAACGGTGACGACCAGCACCAAAAGGCAAGAATGGGTTGTTGGAGGAAATGCCTACAGCGCCAAAACCATAATCGGTATTGGCATCATCACCTACTTCCATGGCATGAACAGGATCTGTCAAGTTGACCCATCTCATAGGATCATACCTCAAGGGCTCATTAAAGTAGGTAGTGTCAACTTGTGTGACACCAGGAACAGCACAAATAAAATTACCCTTGGGGATCTCGTGACCTGTCTTTTCATAGGTAATCTTGTCCGCGGTCACCTTTCTCATCATTTGGTAGATAGGTGGGTGAAGACGCAAAGTTTCACGAACACAGTTTTCGAGGAATGTCAACTCCTTGAGATTATCAAAAGTCAAATCGGTCTTGAGAGAACCCAACTTTTCAATCTGTTCCTCACGTAAAGCACGGATCAAGTCAGGACGGGCAGCCAATTCAAGGAGAGTCCAAGAGGTAGTGGTGGCAGAGGTGTGCTGGCCACCAAAGAGAACAGCAATCAACATACCTGCAATATGCTTATCGGGAACAGGAGATCCATCCTTGTAGTTGGCATCCATCAAGGCTTGAAGTAAATCAGCATTGGACTATAAAAAAGAACAAAAACAAACATCAGCACTCCCATACACACACATAAACAAATAAGAAACCTACGTTGTCATTCTCAGCTCTTCTACGCTGAATGATACTGGAGTAAAGTTCAGCCATCTTTTTGCAAGCTTCATCACGTCTCCAGTAAGAAGGTAAAGGCAAGTTGGGGAAAATAAAGTTGATGGGCTGGAAACCTTGATCAAGATCGTAATACAATTTGGCGACATTTCCATCCAAATTGGCGCGAATTTCCTTACCCATCAAACAGCGAGAAGCTGTACAAATAATCAATTCACCGAATGTATGGTAGGCACTAAAGGAACCATTGGGTTTCTTGAAGTGAGTATTACAGAAGTCTGTTACTTCATCCACAATCATGGGAACGTGCTTGCGGAAGCTTTCCGAATTCAAACCAGCCTTGATAAATCTATAGATGATGATCTGTTATCATCATCGCCATTTCGATATGTACATTGTGTAAGATCTAACCTCTTTTGTTCCATAAATACGCTGTGGGGAGCATCATAAACAACATCCTTTCCGAATACATATTGAGTCATGTCGTTATAAGCAGCAGCGGCAGAAGTCAAGTTTTGCTTAGAGTTGAAGACAAACTGATTTCCTTCTGCGCCCAAGCACACAGTGACACGCTTTCCAACCATTTTGAAAGTGAATACATCGCCGTGCTTCTTTTGACAGTCTTGCAAAAATTTGATGGGATTTCTGATGTAAAAAAAGTGACACATGTTTAGCGCCCTCTTCAAAACAGAGTGAAACCATCCCCCTTTTACCCCGCATTTTATTCTGAGACCACTTACATTCCAAACTCAATGGCGTTACCCATGAAGGGGATCCATGAAAAGATAACAGGTGGCTCTTTTTGGTTCTTGGGACTAACCTACACACGAAAATGTGTTAATACTACAGTTTGATTGGATATTGTATTTAAAAAGACACTCACAAGTTGAGAGAGAATGTTGATAGCCACATAAGCTATCATAGCAAGTAGGCCATAAACAGCCATGGTGGAGGCTGAAGGTAGAGACGATGCCAAAGTCGAGATGACAGCCATGTTGTAAAAAACGAAAAGGATGAAGAGATTAAGGGGAAAAAAACAAAAAAAAGTATAAAAATTTGGAATTAAATAAATACAAAGAGTCACTTGTACTACAGTTCGGATTCCATTGCAGACTTTACGATTCGGGGGCCGAATGCTGTTCCAATTTGATTTGCTACCCACAGTAGAATTGTTTTTGTGTTCTTTTAATTACACAGAAAAGGCTCTATGTTTATTTGTATCAAAGTTAGGCTTGATCTGTGTAAAAGATGATGTTCTCTGTTCAGTTTCAAATGATTGTTACGATATAGATCATCTTCATCAATACCATCCATACTACATCGTGGAAACGGAAATAAAGTCATACGTTTTGAGTCCTTGGTTACATCAACACTACCTTATATTTTGTATAACTATAAAATAGTGTGTGCGTTATTTCAAAACAAGATTGGTCGCTATCTCAATCTCTCGTTGCGTAGATCGCGACTTGTTCACTTTAATAAATTCATATGAAGATTTCTCGACTATATTAAACTTGCAAACATGAGATAGTAGTAATAATACCAAAAAATAAGAGAATTAGAGTTAAGACTTTGCTATTATTATAAACGTGAACTATATGGTTCCTTAAATCTTATTGGCTAAAAATAACTATTTACTTAAAGGGAAGATATGCAGAATCCCTTTCTTTCTCTACTCCTGTTTTCTTTGACACTATTCTTACCATTTATCTCTCTCTCTTATTTTTTTCCTGTTCATTCCAGTTTAAATATTATTAATGATATGAATATATCCTTACTGGCTCTATTTTATAATAATTTTTGCTCTCTGAATTGAATCAACGTACTCGGCTCTCGGCTCTCGACTTTCTATAGGAAATAGTTTATTAAAGCAAATCCTTCTTGCAGCTACTCACCTTCTTTAGATATCATCTGTAACAATTTTGTATTCAACTTTAATATAAAATGATTATTATTAGTAGGTATATATTTAACATCCAAGGACATACCCTGTTTGCCACCTCTATCATTAACTTTGATTTAAATCATAAAAAATGTATATACTCGCATTTGAAATTATCATATATTACATGTAAAGTTGTGCAAAATTCGTTTTAGGAATCTTGAGTACAGAATATGCACTGATGAAATTTCACATTTGGCACTGGCTTTTATATACATGCATTTGCTCAAGCGTATTCACTTTATAACCTTCCAATCGAAGCAAAATTAACTTTTTCTTTTTGTACAATGCAATGATTTTTTTTTCTCAGGGCATCATTTATTTTGTTGTTGTTGCGGTAGTTGTACATTAGCACAATAGTTATATTAATCCATACAAATGGCAAAGCCTAGCTTAAATGCTTTTACAATCTCGATAATGTTGTCAACGGTATCTGCTAATGGATGATCTATTTTTTTTTGTTTTACTTCCAAGTTAGATGCTATCTTCTAACTATAGCTATTATGACTCTATATCAAACCAAAGACATCACCTAACATCATACGTTTGAAATTGAAAGCCGTCCTTTTATTTTTAACAACACCAGATCTGTAATTACAATGTTGACTAAGCTCCAAAAGCGAAGCCTCACTATGGACAATCGACGCATTTGTTTATATGCATCAATAAATAAGACATATACAAGTTTACTTTTTCGAATACGTAGAAACTATTCTTAAATGATTGAAAACATTGAAAGAAATATAAAGTCACATGCTCATAAGACAACAACAAAACGACTCACATTTGTGAGTGGTTCTTTTTGATTTACTGGAATCCTCTGATAACTATTACAAGTAAAAATCAATTTGAATAATTTTCTTGCGTTTGTGTGTGTATATCGTAATTAATCTACTTTCGACGGGCCCAAGTATATCGTTTCTCCTACACACTCGACAGAAATCCATTATGGACAGAATAAATATTTGCATAATAAAACTTTTGATCAGAGTAAATGCTAACTAGCTCGTGAAAATAGTAAAGATGTCTCTACTACCGCTGTGTGTGACTTTATACATTTAGATGTATCACATGAAAAATATTAAGTTTTGTTTAGCACATGAAAGTTAGATTGAGAGTTGGCCTCCTTTGCTTTGTTTTTTTTTCTAAAAAACAGGATGTCTTACCAGTGGGGTTTTTCATTTGATGATGGAGAAAAATTCTTTCACTATCGAACTAAAGGTAAAAACAATGTTTTTTTAAACTTATTCATGTATTTTTAAATGTAACATAGTAAAGGTACCAACTGTCATCAAAGTGAGCTTATTAATAGTAATAATAATAATAATAATAGAAGTAGAAATACAATAACAAATGCGTCTCATTTTTTAGCGCTTTATTGCATCTGTATGTTAGTCTCTAGTGTATTTAAAAAACGTAGAGCTTTGCCCATCACTGAGAACCTCATAAGCTGTGTTTGAACTATTATTGGATTTCACCAATCAAGCACATTGTAATCAAATTGGAGTACTTTCCTATTTCTTCAAGTTGGTTCATTTACTATTCAACTATTGCGCTCTTCTTTCTGTCATATGAAAAAAGAAAAGGGAAAAAAACAAATATCATACTTTAATGTAATGTGATCTAATATCACCATCCTTCTCTTTTTTTAAGGCTCTCTCTTTTGACTCTCCCTTTTAAAAAATAAAAAAAGCATATAAATAAAAAAGAAGCAATATGTTGTTTTTTTAAAAAAAAGAGGAGGTGAATTGCTGCTGCAGTTTATTTATTTTTTAAATCTTTGCTGTCAAAATGTATACACACATATATATATTAAAGGAAAAGAAAGGTTATTTAGAGAATTGTCTTGCCAATGTACCCGACGACTGGAAAAAAGTAGCAAAAGTGTCTTGACCAGTGTATTGTAAAACAACGCATACAAAAGCTGCCGTTAAACTAATAATAATGGAAAGTCTAACGAATCCAACTATAAGCCGAAATGCACCTCGAATAACCATAAGCATGATGGCGAATATAGCATACAATATTAACACAGCCAGAGCCACTGGGATGATGTCTGTTTGTACAGGTATTGAGTTTAAGATGGTATAGTATGTTCGAACAATGGGTGGACTAAATTCGTAAATATAGGTTGCTAATGCTGTAACGATATCGAATAATTGACTGGGTGTGGGTGCATGAATCTGTTGTCCTAGCTGTTCATAAAAGTAAATGTACCATTTTGAAAGAACATCTGCTGCTATAGCATCCATTATTGTTATTATTGTTTATAACTAATATTGTGTTTGTTGTAATAATAGTTTTGTTTTACTAAAGATTATTATTATATCTTTTTTTAAGGCTAGGTTAATATTGAAAAAAAGTGAGGGGAAAAGAGGGGAGGAGAAGGGAAAAAAAGAGAGAGAATCAAAAGAAAGAGGGAACAAGAAAAAAAAATGAAATGAATAAATAAATAAAGCAATGTTGTACACGAACGACATTCTCTGGGTTGGAAATATAAATACGTTTTTAGGTTTTGGACCTCCATTTCCTTTTATGATGTTTTAGTTGAACAGCAGGAAATACTTATGACAAAATAGAGAACATGCTTCTTTTTCAGCTATTCATTATTATCAATAAAGGTCATCGTATTTACATGTACATATATATATGACAACATAAAGTGAAGACGATACCAGGAGAGTATTTTATACTCCAATTAGATAAATGTATTTATGACGGAGGAATAACACGTTTAAAATCAAATGAGCGTACCGAATCTCGAAATTGCAAAATACTCTATAAAACTTTATTCTTATTCCAAATCATTTAGCACTTGGTTTTCTATATCTTATATCATAGTTTATACATTTAAAACAACAAAATTCTTAGTCTTTTATTTTATTTTATATAACACTCGGTCAAATGGGATGTTTCAAAAAAAGTGTCAATATCCTTCTAGTTTAATACAGATTATTGTTGCAATGATAAAATAATCTTTTCTTTTTTGAATCGTCGTTTAGGGAATAAAAAATTAGCATTTACAATGTTTTCCTTTTACTTTCTGATGTCGGCTACACGAATAGCCACGGCATTTCTGTGGGCATCCAGGCCTTCAATCTCAGCAAGACGCATCACAGTGTCAGCTAAGTTGTTCATACCCTCAGCAGTGCACTCTTGAGAGGTGATGTGTTTAAGGAAACCATTTGTGTTAACACCAGAATACATACGAGCATAGCCATAAGTAGGCAACGTGTGGTTAGTACCAGAAGCATAGTCACCGAAACTCTCAGGGGAGTAAGGACCAACAAAGACACTACCAGCATTGTCAACCAAGGGAATGACCTTGGCGGCATTATCGAGATGTACGATAAGATGCTCGGGGGCGTAAGCGTTAGAGAAAGTCATGGCCTCATCCACAGTCTTGACAGACAAGGAATAGGAGTGAGTAATACTCTTACGGATAATATCAACACGAGGCAATGCCAAAGCTTGCTTGTGTACCTCATCTTCAATGGAAGCCAAATGTTCAGGAGTTAAATCGACGGCCAAAAGGACGACTTGAGAATCGACACCATGCTCTGCTTGAGACAATAAATCAGCAGCGACATAGGCAGGATTACTGCTCATATCGGCAATGACAAGGACTTCAGAGGGACCTGCAGGCATATCAATGGCAACAAGGCAGGAAGTATCATTTTGAGATACCATCTTGGCAGCAGTAACATACTGGTTTCCAGGGCCAAAGATCTTGTCAACCTTGGGAACTGTCTCAGTGCCATACGCCATGGCAGCAACAGCTTGAGCACCACCAGCTTTAACAATGTGAGAAGCACCCACCTTATGAGCAACATAAACAACCTCAGGCACAATGGAACCATCAGTACGTGGAGGTGTAGCGATAATAATCTCTTGACAACCAGCAACCTTGGCGGGCACACCCAACATCAATGTAGTAGAAGGCAAAACGGCAGTACCACCGGGGACATACAAACCAACACGTTCAATAGGACGGCTGAAACGAGAGCAAACAACACCAGGCATGGTCTCCACAACCAATGTTTCCTTATCCATTTGAGCTTCGTGGAACTTGTAAACATTATCAAAGGCTTGATCAATAGCAGCCTGTGTCTGAGGATCCAACTTCATCCATTCTTCAGGGAAAGGTGCTTTAATAGTAGGTGTATCCATCTCTACGCGATCGAACTGACGAGTGAAATCCATAACAGCAGCATCACCTCCCTGTCTAACTTTTTGCATAATGGGTGTTACACGTTTGATAATCTCAGAAGAATCGATAATAGGTCTAAGTAAAAGTTCTTGGTGCTTCTTTTGGTCGATTTCGGACAAGTTGTACTTTAACATCTCAATTCTTCCTTCTTCGGATGGTGTGGGTTCAGCAACAGGAGGTTCAGCTGCCTTCTTTTCTTCCCATTTGGGTTTAGCGTTACCAGGACGACGAGTTACCTTTCTTGCCTTAATATTCAAATTCTTTTCAATGTCAGTCAAAGAAACACCAGCACTGACACACTTTGTAAGAGCGAAATAAATCAAATCAGCTGCTTCCCAAGCAACATCCTTCTTTTCGGTGGCATCACACAATTCTTCTGCCTCCTCCATAATCTTTGCTCTTAATAACTTTGAATCATTGAACAAACGTGCTGTGTAAGAACCAGCTGGCGCACTTTCTTTTCTACTCTTCAAAACAGATTCCAAAGCAGATAAGCCATTGTCAGGACCAAAACAGGTACGTGTATTTAAGTGACAAAAACCTATGTCATTATTAGTCATCATATCCCGGAAATAAAAAACACATTTTTTATTTTTACCTGCACCGTGCTGCTGAACAACAAAACGTAAAGCATCACCATCACAATCATAATCAATTCTCTTCAAGGTTTGAGTAGCACCGGATGTGAGACCCTTATGCCACAAACCGCGGTTTCTGCTCTGATAAACGCCTTCGCCAACACGGATAGATTCTGCAACACTTTCCTTGCTGGAATAAACCAAACCAAGTGCCTTGTTTTGTTCATCAACGACAATTGTGGTGTACAAGCCATCCTCGCGATCGGTCTTTGCAGTGGCCAAGAAAGCATCAGCTAAATTCAACTTATCACCAGTCTTCTCGGTTGTCAAGCGACTGCTTGGAACGACAACATGAACGTTTTGCTTGCCCAATGATGCAATGGTATCAAGTGAGACGTCACTCAACTCCACGACTACGTTCTTTTCGCCGCCACCAGGAAGCAAGGTGACGCTAGAAGCAAGTTTTGTAGCCTGGGCAGCGTCGGTCAAAATAAAGGCGGAGGCGGCAAGTGAAGCATCGGTACTTCCAGAAACAGCAACGCGCTCAACAGAAACACCTTCTAAATCGGCCATGACTTGGGTATAGACATCAGCAGAGAAAATGACCTTGTAAATGCCGGCGTCCCAAAGCTGTGTAGCCTCCTCAACAGAGGCGGCGTGGGCCCAATAAAGAGTAGACTCAGTCTGGTTAACGAGTGCCTTGACTTGGTCTACGCTACCTTTGACGATAACAAAGTTAAAATAAGAGGCTGAGTTGGCAAGTGAGCCCTGTGAGGCGTCTGCCAAATCAATAAGAGGCACAAACATGTCTATTTATTTTTAGAATAGAGGAGAAAAGATGTTGAAAAACAAAAAAAAAAACAAAAAAATGATAATCTTTACAAATATAGAAGTGTTCTGCTGTGACTCACTGTTATCTCATACTTTAAGAGGTGTTTGAAAACAAAGCCACTACATCGGTATTTCAAAAGAGATATAAGAGTTTTTTGCCATCTTTCATTAAACCTCATCTCTGTAAAAAAATAGTGGGTTTCGTGCATCATGAGTTAGTTTGAAATATACTTTGATTTCTCTATTCATAATAGCCAATTTGATAAGATAACAATATAAAAAGGGCCGTCATCCATGATGATCGATATACTCTTATTTCGACAAAATAGCTCAATATAAGGGGATGTATTTTGCTATTCTATTAATTTTACAGAGGACGCACATATCTTCTTCCAAACCTCTGTACTAACAAAAAAAATATGAAAAAAAAATATGAGATGGGTAACTATAGTTTATATCAGCTTTTTTTTTACAACATGAATTTAAAACGCTACCATGATGATCCAAACGAAGGGACGAAGGAACGAAGATCGCCAAACTTAAATTAAAATTTGAAACAGAAACACTTCTATCTGATAATGTTTTTCTTTCTTTTTTTTTTGGAGACATCAGCTATTTTTTTCTTTGATATAAAATAGATGTATTGAAACTGATATTTGCTGACGATAATAAAGTGTGAACAAAACTTTGTTAAAAGAGTTTTTTAAAGTTAAAAATGAAGGATAGAAAAACTCTTGATTTTTAATTTTAAAGGAGTTTTTTGTTGTTCCTGTTATCTGATTTTATGAAAATAAAGAATTCATTTTGCGAACATCCGGCCCTCTTGGTAAGGCCATGGATCTCTTTACAAAAATAAACAGTGAGAATAGTAATATTTCTTTGTATAATTTTTTTTAAAAAAATGAACAATGTTTTATATAAATGAGGAATACTAATAATAAAATGTGTGTGTATATATAAACAGTAATAAAAAAAAAGTAAAATATTATGGTAAATGTGATTATGGAATTAACACAATGGAACATTCACAGCCAAACCACCCTGGCTTGTTTCCTTATATTTAGTCATCATATCTAGACCTGTCTGACGCATAGTTTCAATGACTTGATCTAAGGACACTCTGTTATCTCCATCACCATTTAATGCTAGTTGGGCTGCTGCAATAGCTTTGACAGCTGCTAGTGCGTTACGCTCAATGCAAGGAACCTGTACAAGTCCAGCGATTGGATCACAAGTCAAACCCAAGTTGTGTTCCATACCAATTTCAGCAGCATTCTCTACTTGCTCGATAGTACCACCCATGACAGCTGTGAAACCTGCAGCGGCCATGGAGCATGCCACGCCAACTTCACCTTGACATCCAACTTCAGCCGCTGAAATACTTGCACCACGCTTGAACAGCATACCGACAGCTGCTGTGGTGAGCAAAAATTCCATGACATCATTTTCTGGGTTTTCAGATATAAACTCCAAGTAGTATTTCAAAACGGAAGGAATGGTACCTGCGGCGCCATTAGTAGGTGCTGTCACAACGCGCCCACCACACGAATTTTCTTCATTGACAGCAATGGCGTAGACAGATAAGTAATCTAATGCAGGCAAGAAAAATCTCTTTCTTGGTCGCTTTGGTAGCACCGAAAGTGAGAGAGGTGTGTTATCAATATACCCGCTTCGATCTTCTATTGATTGTTCTTTGACATGTTCAGAATCTAATGCGATATGAGAGTCCGTATATGTTTTTTGAGATACAACAGGTCCATAGAGTCCTTTTAATAGCTTTTTATAAAGGCCAGGTGCTCTTCGGCGTACATTTAATCCACCAGGAAGGAGTTCTATAATTATCGAAATAGAACGAGTTAGTGTTCGTTTCATGAACAGTTATCATAAAAAGAAATAAAATACCTTTTTCACTTGCCATTACACCGTTTTTGATACTCTGATCCATTGTATTCCAAAGCCGTAACAATTTTGATCTGATTTCTTCTGGGGTTGACCACTTCAATTCATTCTCAAATACGACCTGAGCAATTGTCATATTTTCACGCTTACAAACTTGAAGAAGCTCTTTAGCATTTCTAAATGGAAGGCTCACAACAGCAATGTCTTGTTGGCTTCTTTCTGCTATTTTTGTTTTGTCGCCGTCTCTCTTATAATATACATTTTCACCATGATCTAATTGTGTAGCTTCATTTACGACAAATCCTCCTCCAATACTGAAATACTCGTTTGTAGCAACCATATTTGCATCTGTATCATAGGCACAAAATCGAAGACCATTTGGATGCTGAGGTAGTGTTTTAAAGTAATTAAAAATCAAATGACGCTCAGGGTTAAAATGAATACGGTGTGTACCATTAAGATGAATACAATGATTGGCATGGATATCCTCTACTCTTGACTTAATAGTAGATGTTTCAACTGTATCAGGAGATTCACCCTCAATTCCCATTAAAATAGCTTCTGGTGTACCGTGACCTTTTCCTGTCAGTGCAAGTGAACCAAACATATCTGTCTCACAAAAAAAAGTGTTAAAATTTTCCAAATCTGGATAATCAATCGTTACATTACCAACTCTTAGCGTATGCACACGTTCTAGGAGATTATGTTTTTCCAGATCACCAATAAATATCTTGGCTGCTCTCATGGGTCCTACTGTATGCGACGATGAAGGTCCAACACCAATTGAGAACAAATCAAAAGTAGATACCACTGCATGGTGATCAGCATTAGGGTCTATTCCTGGCTCTTGTAAGTTTGGTAAAATGGCAGCAGTTGAATATGATCTGAGTGCATTAAACCCAGTTCTGTGCAAATGGCGGGTAGCGAGTTTAAGCGACATAAAAGTACTCATTATTGTTATTATAATTTGTGTCAATTGATTATTATCTGAAAAAAAAATAATAAACGTGGGATACTTCCAGGTATTTATATCAATATTTATTTTGGTTTTATAAATCTCCAAATACGTAAAGTAAAAATCATTCACACGCTTTAAAAATATTTATTATTTATATCTATCTTTGATACTTTGATATCTATCTCGATTTTGTGTATAAAAACATAAAAGTATTTTTTTTTATATCCTCTATATACTTGTTTTGTACATCACGATAATAAAATTAGTCAATCCCATAACTAAATTCTATGTTTTGGTTGCGACATCAAAATCAAGATTACCAAAAGGACTGGTCTAATTGTTGAAGCATATAAAAATTAATTCACTTTCCTCTATTATTATTATTGTTCTATTTCTCACTTACAGCACAGGACATGGTTGACTTTTGATCCGTAAAAGCTAACGTGATTGGATAGCGAAACAACATAACAGTGGGCATAATATCAAACAAGAGGGTGATTTCTTTATTTTTTGATTCCATTCCACAACTGGAAAACAACTGTCTTAGTGACTTTGAATCTTCAGAAATTGATGGGTTTATTTCACTGTGAAAGGGAAATGTAAGATTGGTTACACAATGAGCGCCTAAAACTAGGTTATGCACTTCTCCTGTTCCAAGAGTTTTATTGGTGGAAGGATGATAAACCTAATTGTAACCATCCATTCGACGTTTTAGTTTATAAATTACAATTGTTTTCGTATACTTTTTAATATAAAAAAAGAGAGAAATATAAAACATACCACTGTTTTTATCCTTTCAAATGATATTGGGAAATAGTTTTCATTATAGACACTATAGGAAAGATCAATATTTAGATTATAATTAGGCTGTGAGTCGTTTCGATGAATATAAGCGCCACTCCTAGATAATGGCGTGGATCCTGTAAACATAATTGATGGCATTTTAAAGGTAGTGATAATTAAACTTATTGCTGTAGTAGCAAGAATAATACAGAGGAATAAAAGACAACATAATGTCCTTATCCACATTGGCAGGCACGGGAAACATACGCAGCAAAGTAGACGATATATTGATGCTTTCTTTCGATCCTTGAGCTTATATTCTTTTTTACTCTCAAGATCTAATTCTCATTTTGTTTAGTTTAAATAATGATATATTGGTGTCTCCTTCACCTTTACAAGAATCGAGAGTGGATGAATTGGGTATAAAATTGGGGTCATTGCCATATCGATGATTGCTTTGAATAAAATTGTGGTGTTTCATAGTTAGATAGGAAGATAAAGAGAAAAATCAAGAGCTGATTCAAATATTCCATTCTATGTTTACATACAAAGTTGTTTACATTCACAACAAATTATTTAACTGACTCGCATGATGAATTATCCAAACATAAATAAAGATACTTTTATTTCGCGTAGTAACAAGTAAAAATAAATGCTCCAAATGTATTCTCGTCGTCAATTTCGCATTGGGCTAATAAATTTTTCAAATATAAAAACCTTTTTGTAAAACAAAAACACTTATAATATTACTTGAGATTTTAACATGATCGAAAAATACATTGATTCAATTTTCTCTTGATAGCTTAATCTTCAATAGTATTAAACTAAATCCCTAAAAATAATTATTGAATAGTTCATATCCAAGATAGTTTGAATTTCAATATCAACTTCGTATTTTTTCGAGTAAAAATGTAGTAGAGTTTACATAATAAAAAGACTAGTGTGGTATAAATTAAGAGATTATTTTACTTTAAAAGTTTTCTATGTCGAATTTTTGTTAAGAATATATTATTATTTATTCTCGTGAGCATTTACTCACGCTATTGAGTAGCATTAGCGTATGATAGTACAAAGAAATGCTATTTACTCAAAATGGAGTATTTATCTATACTACCAAAATCAAGAATTACAGATGTACGAATAGCAGACAAGTTTATCATAGAAAAAAAAGCCACTACACGTATTACCAGCTGAATTTTCGTAGCAGGTACCTTGAAGCTCACCATTACCTTTATTCACATAAAACTCCCAAACACCACTGGAGCGTCTGTAGAAATCCAATTGGCCCATACCACAGAGTCCTTTATCAATCCTGAAATAGTCACGTCCTTTAATATCAGCAATACCTCGACCATTGATATCAGCAACACGGCCGGCACGATCGCCTTTATAAATGGATTAAATATATAGATACGTATCAAAATAAAATGATGGAATAAAATTGTGCTCTTACCATTTTTCCAACATTTGCAATTGTAATAATTTGATGGACAAGCTTCCATACCAGTTCCTCCCCCAGGAGCAATTCCTTGTAAGACATGGAAGTCGCTGTAAGCTGTAGTTATCAAGGAAAATAAAACAAATAGATAAATGCTGATTTTCATTGAAGTCTTTGAACTATTAAATTGACTGTATTCTTTCTTTTACATACAGGTATTTATATGTTTCTAGCAAGGAATGATATCCTAATTTGTAAAATCTGGAGGCGCCCTAAGTCAAGCGAGCGCATCTTTTTTGAACATATAACGTGGAACAATGACTTAAAGAACTAGAAAATTCACAAACTTAAAGTTATTTGAATTTACAAACCAAAGCATAATACCATCAAACTTAATTGAAAGTAATTTAATACGCCCCTATTAATTATTAAATTACTTATCGTAGTTGACCTTATTTTAACCACGTTAATGACTGTTTGGTGTTTAACGTGATTTATGTTGAATCCACCAAATAAAGAAATTATATTCATTCTTTGATGCATATTGAACTGTCACCCTCAATTACTATACCCCTTTACAAAGAATATAAAATTGAAACTACTCTTTTCGAACTATTCAAAGTAAAATCTATATTGGTCACATTAGCGCGTATATAGTCATTTAAATCAAAGTAAATTGTGTCATTTAAGATCATATATTGTATCATATGATGCCCAAAGTTTACTATACAAACATTGAACTGGGACTTGGTCTAATTTTGTTATTTGGGGCTATCACATATTTTTAAACCGAATCTAATTTACCGAATACGGTATCAAAATAGGATGTAAATGTCTAATCGGTTATACACTCTATAAAAATTGTAGGAATAAAGGAGGAAACTGACTGCGCAATTTTTAAAAGGGGGTCTTAGTTCATTGGTATTGCATTTACAAATTTAGGTAGTTTTTTCTTTTTAACTCATCTGAAGAAATACAGGTGATTACTTTTTATTCATAGAATGGATTTTCAAATGTTCATCATCACAATTAGACCTACTAAATTACTTGTAAACCCATACTTCAAACCATAAATAATGACGGAAAATATGTGTTCATTTATAATGAAAAAATGAGTATCATCGTATAAAACAAATTATATTTTATTAAATATTGGTCCTTTTACATATAAAAATAGTACCAACAGACATTTGTGACCCTTAATAGGAAATAATAACTTGGTAAAAGATGGGATCGAAGTTTCGAACAAACTGATGCAAAAAAAAAAACAGACCAAAAGAATGGAAGATGATATTACATGATACCTCTATGTAAGAGCTGCTATTTATTTTAACATTCAATTTATTCAGTAAGTAGTATTCAAAATATAAAAGAAAATTAAATGTACGGTTTATAATATATACATTTAGCACATTCTATCAATGATTGGTTTAATCCATCTAAATCTTCAAATATAACGCAATAATTATATTTTACATTGCGAAACGTGCACATCGTTTTACAAATACTTCTATCCGAAAGGCGCTGTCCATTAATATAAATACATTCTCTCGCCTTTAATGCAATTAAAATTATCAGCCACATAAACAAATATCTCAACTGATTGAAATTAAGTATACGTATTTGAGTCTAAACTTTACAACATGCAATGTATACATGTAACCAGATTTTTCTTCTTCTGAAACATCATAAATATATTGTTTAATAACAAATGATCAATAATAATAAAGCCGCAGTTTACCGAATAACATTGTCAAAAAAGTGCCCATTTTATTTTGTACTATACCAAATATAACACTCGTATTATATCTCGTATTATATCAGCCGTCGTATTTATGATAGGAGCTAGATATAAACATCTAGTAATAGCCAAAGCAGAAAAAATTAAATGCAGTAAATATATCAGCTATAAGAATAAAACAACTTTATTTGATATGTAATATCAGAACATGCAAAGAACAGAAATGGTATAGAGTTTAAAATCAGGATATTCTAGAGTTTAATGATCTGTTTACGATGATGTTGTTCAACGATCTCGGCTCGATGAGTAGTAATTTCATTATATAATATTACCATTAAAATCAAACACGGACCAAGTTGATAATATTAGTAAGTTTCAGTAGTTTTTCATTTTTTTTCTCATCTTAAATTTTTACTTAACACTGTATATTGGTGAAAATAGTTTCTCAGGGATCGAGAAATCTATTCGAGAAAATAATAAAAAGATACTGAGACCCACTATTATTCATATAAAGTCGTTCTACTGGTTATAAAAGTAATTATTATTCCATAATATGTATTTTGATCGAAAAGGTAAAGTATCTATTAGCATAAACAGTAAATACTCCTACATTTATTTCCCAGAAAGTTTGTCTAAATCAATGAATTGTATGTCTAATTAAAGACTACATGTTTCATTCTATCACATGTCAAGTCTCACTATACTATATGATAGAACTTGATAAAAAGAAAACCATTCGTTCAATTGGATTATATCGACACCGTGACAATAAAGCCTTCTATTTAGCATGATTAGGTCCATTATGACATCTTCTTACAAACACAGATGTAACATAATCCACGATGTATATATAGAACCAGGTTTAATTTTATAATCCTGTACAAATTGCTTTTATTATATGCTCACCTCTGGCCAATATCAAACCATATACATTCGCTAAACTTATAATAATACTTGTTATAACCTTTTTTTAAGGGTATATAAGAGCTAAATCTTGGATGATTGCTTGCAAGATATATTAGTATATCAAGTATCCCACTGATATATAAACAAAAGTCGGTAAATAATAACTGAGAAGAAAAAAATAGAAGAGCAGAAACACATGCCAGAAGATACTATTGCTGGAAGTTTTGAATTAAAAATGCTGTTATTAACTTATCAAGATTTCAATATCTAAATGAAATTGAATGTTTCATTCTTAACCGATTTAAAAACAAAAAGTGGTTAATAAAAATAGTTTTTAAATTACTTTTATCGTAAACCGTGAGTGATAGAAATCAGTAGGGCTAGTCGGGCCGATTTTATGCCATAAAAGACTTGGCTTCGATTATCATTTTAAATAAAACTTTTACATCGAGAAAAAAGAGTTTATTTGACATTTGTTGGTACACGTTAAAAATATAATTGATGTTATGTCATATGATACATTAATATGAAATTATAGGTTTAATTTTGCACATATTAAAAAAAAAAGCTATATAAACCGTTTGAATTTTTACCAACATCTTCTTCATATATATAATTATAAGCACATGAAGTTTTACGAAGAGCTTTATAAAGCTTTCCCACTTTTATTATTTATCACTCTGGTCTATTCACAACACCAGTATCAGCAAGATCATGACACTCTACAGGAAAACTATGCTGATCCTCGAAATATAATGTTTATATCCATGCATGGAGGATCTACTCATGTTACATGGGTATTTTCTTTTCTTGATGAACTGAGTAAACGAGGACATAGTATTACTTATGTTACAAGGGTAAATATATTCTTTATATTGAGAAAGCCACAAATATGATTATCTTGAGCTAATTTAGGATGCAATTATTCAAGGACTTTCATAAACATTTTGCAGACCCTTATCCTCATTTCAAAACAATTGTATTAGATGGTCAACCAGCATACTTGGAAAATGTATATCAAAACCACAAACACTCATCAAAGTCAATTAAAGCAATGTTAAAACAGACTTACAACAATTTTAAAACCGATTATCCAGCCTTCAAAAACATTATCCAGCAAGAAAAAATAGATCTACTTGTATGCGATTTCGGCTCTTCTATTGGCTGTATCGAGGCATCTAACCAGACAAACGTTCCTTATATTTCAACAATGGCATTCGCCATGTCAAAAGGTAACTGCTTGGGTTTTTTTTTTGTTTGTTTTTTCATTGACTATAATTTCTTATTTGAATATTCTCTCTTTAGATGCTGGTGCACCGTATATAAACAATAAAATAATCACAAGGTATGATACCACTACACTTGAAATGTCTTTTGTACAACGCTTCTGGGATAAATTTCTAGTACTTCCTACATTATTTTATGAGGCAGGCAGTGAAGTCCATAAGCATGTAAATGAACGAAAAGAAGCGGGTGTATCAGATATCATTGGCGAATTACATCCAAAAGTACATCATAATTCCCTCAAGATTGTGAATAGTATGTACGGGATAGAAGCAGCTCGGCCCATGGGACCGCTAGTAGAGATGGTCGGACCCATCATTCCGCGAAAACATGTTTCTCTCACTTCTGATTTAAAAGGTTTTCTGGACAATTACAAACGTATAATTTATATTGCTTTTGGTCAGCATGCTATTCCAAGTCAAAAAGATCTTACACTAATACTGACGTCTGTATTGGAGAATGTTGAAAATAAGGTATATGATGGGTTTTTATGGGGCATCCGCAGAAATTCGACCGAATTTCCAGAAACTGTTATAACAAAATCCGGAAACCTTTATTATACAAAGGACTTATTTAATCAAAAATATAACAATATGAGATTTATTCGATGGATTCCTCAGACCGCGGCCATGATGCATCCGTCTATTACTGTATTTTTGACTCATGGTGGTGCCGGCTCCTTTTATGAAGGGCTTTATTCCGGAAAAAGGCTCTTCGTCTTCCCTTTCTTTGCAGACCAACCTGGAAATGCATTTACAGTTCAACGAAATAACCTTGGTGGATTCCTACGCTTTGATGATACTTAAGAGGAAGCGACAAAGCTAATGGAACATGTTGGGATGGACATTACTGGGGAGATACAAAAGAATGTCAACCGATTTAAAGTATTGATTCAGATCCATTCAAGACACGGGTCACTCCGAGCTGCCGATTTAGTTGAAGAGGTGCTCTATACTCATAAGGATACTTTGCTTCCTCACCGGTATGAAGTATCTCGCGAGATGTCATTTATTAAGGCAAACAACATTGACCTTTATATGACAGCATTCGCTATTTTATTCTTTGTAATTATTATTAGTTCATATTTGATTAGATTCATATGTAAAAAGTATTTTTTTCAACACACCATTATCAAACCCAATAAAGAAAGTTGAGTAATTTTATGTTTTATTAAAATTTACTTCAAGAAAAGCCGTATTACATAAAAACCATTGTAATACAAATGTCACACCATAGACATATACTCGAACCATTTAAATCTATTCTTTTTTAATCATTTAATTACTTTTTTTTATATTAAACTTTTTTCCCCTCGTTCCACCTCTTTCTCTTTCTCTCTCTTTCTTCTTTAGTATTATATGTTTTCCTTTAGAAAAAAAAATAAAAATACTAATACAATAACAAAGGCTCCTGAGAGTACAGCCACAGACGCTCTTTTTGCTAGTTTAAAAAGTGAGTTTATTAACAATTTAAATTGTTAAGAAAAATGTTGAAAAAGATATACAGATAACTCTTGATATTGCTATAATAATGAAAGAATTAACCAAAGAAGAAAATAGGAGATGGCATTTATTTGGACGAAGATGTCACGATAAAGCTGATTGAAAACGATCCTCGCGTATTTTGTAAAATTGGAGATACTTATTACGAAAAAAAGACAAATCTGAACTACGCTAAATCGTTCGACTGGTATCAAAAAGCAGCACTTGAAGGACATCCAAGGGGGCAGCTTTTGTTGGGCAAGATGTATTTTTATGGACATGGGGTGAACCAAGATGATGCAAAGGCAACAGAATGGTATCAGAAGGCAGCCAATCAAGGGAATCGAGATGCACAATATGAGCTAGGGCACATGTATTATTTGGATCGAGGACTGACACGAGATTACCAAAAGGCTCTAAAGTGGTTTTCAAAGGCATCAGATCAAGGTCAGGTTGAGGCACAGTATAAAATTGGAGTCATGTATTATTTCGGCTATGGAGTCACAAAGGACTACTACAAATCACTTGAATGGCATACAAAGGCAGTTCAAAAAGGTCATCAAGGCGCCAAAAAGCAAGTCAATTTATTAAACAAACTGGGTATCTACCTTGAATCTGGTAGTGTATCAGGTATAGAGCAACATCAGGATATCGATGGTAAGCAACACATACACACACTCGGAACGGAGTGACTTATAATTACTTTTCAATCTGAATCGACAATAATAGTTCCGTACTTTTCATTAAACGTCATCAATAATGAAGAATCGACAGTAGATCACCAAAACACAGGTCCTGGGTTGGATAATTGGCTAACAGACCAAATAGACCAAATAGACCAAATAGAGAATACCCCGACGGAACATATCGAAGCAAATGGAAATACCAAAAGCGAATTGGAAGAAATCAAATTACAATATAGGCAATTAGAACAAAAAATGCAAGAGGAGTTAAGGAAAAAAGACGAGCAGCTTGAAGAAATTAGACAACAATTACAAACTTTGCAAATTCAAAATTCAAAAATGAACACAACTGGAAAAGAACAATCTCAAAAATCTGATGAAGAATCAACGAAACAAGATGAGGACTCAAACGAAATAAAGGGTTCTTAAATGTCTTTATTTGGAAGTTGAGAAGTTTTGTTAATATTATTGTGCGTTTGTGTGTGTTTGTATCTGTGTGTACACATGTTTGAATATGTGCCTTATTTAACGATTTGTGCAATTAAAAAGAGGCTGAGATACTTCCATTAATTTGGTAATATCTTCTTTTTATAATGATTCGACAGATATATTTTTTAGATATAAAATCTAATACTTGCGTTGAAATTAATGGCAATGGCATGTTCTGGTCATTATTCCGCTATTTGTAACCAAGTAGTGAGGATAGTCATAGCAGTATTGTACGAAACTTGTACTTTATATAGAAAATAACCATTCCTTATTGCTAATTACCTTTGTTCTTTTGTAAATAACGATGGTAGTAAACTTAATTAAATCAATGGTGGGTTTAATTCAGATCAAATGCGATACACGGGTTGGAGAAACACTGACCAAATCTTGATTTGTATAACCTTCTTTTTGGTAATTAACCATAACCCTTTCTTTCCTCCTTCGTCTTATTCACCACGAAATTTAGTAAGTTTTAGGATTATAATTTTTTTTTCACTATTATCTATGATTGTTATTAGGTTTTTAACAACATTAAAAATCCAATTATTGTAAATACTAAATACTCGAGCATAATATCACTATTTAGGCGAAACCTTAACACGTTTATGTCCTCCTATTGTGGAGCCCAAATTAGCAAATACAAGCTTACATACACGAAGATTTGAGAGTATTTCCTTTTTGGGTTTATTATATTTTTAAAGTTTTCTTACCAGACCCACCTACTTTACGCTGGAAAAAGAAGAATCGGGGAAGGGTTACAGACTCTTCTTGGTGGTGCAAAAAATAGCTCAAAATAGAATTACATCTGTATATAGTATTGAGCTACAGTCAAAAGATAGTTTTTCACTTAAATAATAAAACAATCTCTATAATATATGGAGGACGAAGATGGAGAGAGAGTACGGGGGGAAGGAAAAGATCTTTATACAACAAAGAAAGTAGAATTTCATAAGATGAGTACTCGTTAAAAAACCAATGAAAATGAGAGAAAGAAGGCATCTTTTATAGCTTTACAACAACTTGCGTTATTTGGTTTTTTCAACACAAAATCATTGGTTTATTGTATTCAAGTATTAAATTACATAATAAGCTTTACAAAAACAAAATAAAAGTGATAAATTATATATACTTCAGCACTCCAGTCCTGATGAAGCCTCTCTTACTGATTACAGAAAGTAAAATATCTCTGTTTATGTTAAAAGCTTTTCCATTTATAAAACTAACGCATTTAGTAGTGTGAAATGTACTTGAAAAGCGACAGGTTTTTATTAGTGACACATTGTATCTGTCATAATCAAAAAGTTGATCAGAATTCAAGTTATATGATAATTGATTATATATAATGTAGTTGATTTTGCTTATTAATGATACCGATGGTAGGATCTAAAGGAAGTGTTCTTTTCGGTTTTTTTTTTGCTCTCAATTAAGGAATCATGAGAAGTGAGTTTTATAACATGGAAGGCTAACAAATGAAAGCAATCAAGTTTCACTAATATGTTCGACAACGATGGAAGTAAACTTAAATGGATAGTTGAATGGCGCCATTATGTGTGTGTGTGTGATTGTTTATGGCTACAGTAGTCTTTGAGTGGCAACTCATAGATTTTTCAATCATCGTAGCCATGTATTTCTAGCAATAAAATAGAACAATGATCAAAAGAGGTTTTTTGTTTTTTTTATTAAAAAACATGAAAAAAAATCGAAGAATGGTTACTTTTTGGAATATGATGCCTTTCTAAAGATTCCGCAAAAATAATGGCTCCTTTAAAAGACCACCAATTGAGTAAGTCACAATGAGAAGCAAAATGCTGTAAATTTTAATTTTTTAGAAACATCCATCTTGTAAAGAGTACCCCCTTTACAAAATTTCTATTTTTTCTTTCATGATATTTCTCCATTAAAAATACGATTAAAAATGACTAATAATAATATTAAACTATTGAAGAAGCTGTGCGTATCTTTCCAGGCCTCTCTTATAATTTTTTCACACTAAAATAATTAGTAAAAGCAAAAAACTAAAAATTAGAAAATAGCTAATTACAAGGTCAAAGCACACAATTTCCCATTGAAACATAGATCAAAATTTTCAGAATCCAATTTTACACATATTTGAATTAATGTAAAAAGTACTTTTTGTAGAAGAAATGTGTGTTAAAATGATTTAGAGTATTTTGTTTTTTTCAAAAGTGATTTTCTTTTCATTTGCTCATAAACGAAAAAAGAAAAGCGGGGTTTACATTGTGTTCAGGATTGATTGGCTATTTTTTATCGGAAAAATAATGATCCTATCCAAAAAGAAACTTACAAATGAAACTTTCTTTTTTCTTCCTTTTCTCACTCTTCTCACTATATATTTTTAGAAACCAAATGAATAACCATAGATATCAACAGGTAAATATAATACATTTTCGTTTATTTCTTCAACTAACTCGTATAATAAGATCCCAGTTACGGGTGACGAAATAGAAGGACATAGACAGCAGCAAGCTATTACTACTGCATCAGAGCCACATCAAAGAAGTGATTTAGAGGAAACGTTTGACATTCAAGATGAGGAGGACGACAACTATGAAAGTCATCAGTTACTTCCACCCAGCCCGCCCGTCCTAAATTCTTCCTCTTCTTCTAGCTCTCTCCAGCAACACCAAGGACATTCCACCACTACAAATGACGGTGTATTTTCAAACATGTCAGCAAAGCCTGACTCTAAGAGTAATAAAACAGAAGAAGTTCCACCTGTAAGTGAGCTAATTTATTTTTAATTGATGCCAAGAAACTCTAATATTTTCATAAAGGCATACGAAGAGGCAGCAGCGGATGCAACTCCGCCCTATTGGCAAACAACTATTATCGCACCTGCAGGATTAGGCGATATGGTTCTGGTAGAAGGTTTGCCTGTGGGAAATATATTCAGTTTCTTGTGGAATTTATTAGGTAGGGGAAATAGTCTGATGTTTTCTTATCAATGCTATTACTTTTATTATCATATTTATTGATATCCAATCCATTATAGTCTCATCTAGTTTCCAATTGGTTGGTTTTATGCTAACATACTTGCTACACACATCACACGCAGCAAAAGTAAGTTGGATCCTACAATGCATATAAATATGAACAATGACTAACAATATACAATAACAGGACGGTGCAAAGGCCGGTTTCGGAGTAACATTAATTCAATATGGTTTTTATATCCGTAGCAGTAAGTAGTACAATAATTGATCATACAACTTGGCTGATTACTTATTGTCTGAAATGATATTAGGAGGCACTCTTGACGATGGATATGGTTATGATGAAGAGGAGGCCACAATACCAGAAGAAGATGCTGAGCAAGCTGATATTATCGCATATTTGATGATGTTTATTGGCTGGTTTATTATACTTCGCGCAGTTGCTGACTATAATCGAGCTCGAAAAATGGAGAAAATCATCTGCTCAGAACCCAGTGCCGAAGCCATTGTTTAAAGGAAATCACCTTATATCTAATCTTTGTAATATAATACTCTATATATTTTTTATTGATGAACTTTATAGATTCACAATTACATTTGTGCTTTAGTACATATAATAATAAAACCCTCTTAATTTATCACCAAAAAAAGAAAATAATAATATATTTGTTATCATCGTCGTTGCTTTTATTATTAAATAAATCTAGTATACACTTGTCGAATAATGTTGGTATGAATCGACTTTTTTTTGTTTTAATTACAATTGATCGCTATCCTTTTCAGTTCATCGTTTATTTTCCTGCATTCTTTCTAGCCTCCTTCTCAAGGTTGTCCTTAAATGCTTTGTAGAACTCAGAACCGTGCTTGGTACCTATGAAAAATGAAAACTGTCAGAATCAAGTTCTTCTCTGTTTCACACATAGACAGATATTATGTATATTCTCATATATGTATGTATGTATGTATGTATGTATGTATATATAAACACCCCGTCCCTCCATTTGATCTCTATGGACTTTAACATACCTTTGTCGGTGATATTAGATACATGATGATGAGTCTTTGCTGCCATACGGTTAAACAAAGGGCTTGCTAATAAGCGTTCAGTGATGAAGCTCGAGAACCAGAAATTGACAATCTTTTGGAACATGGTAGCGAAGCAAAAACAAATAGAATAGAAGAGTGTGTGAGAAAAAAAAAGGAAAAAAAGAACTTTTCCAGGGCCTTTTTAAAAGAGTGAGGGTGAGCCATAGACAAAAGTCACAAACCCACTCCGATAAACCAATCAGGAGTTGGATCACAAAGAACTTGCTGGCAAAACTTAAATATTTTTTTTAATGCGAATGCTCTACTAATGCTACTGCCGAGACTACTAGTAATATATGTCACCATGGAGCGCATTTAAACAACTAGGTTTCTATTAAAAAACCGAATATACGGACAACGGTAACCAACAGCTTAGCCAAGCCGAAACATTTTTCTCGCATTTTTTAAGCTTTTCAAGGCACCAAAAAATAGTTTTACCTGCTTTCTGGATTCTCTACCAATCATCAAAACGATGTGTCATAATTGAGTTTAAAATATCAAAACACTCCACACAATAGACTTGTGTGTAATTATGAGTAAGTTTTATAATCTCACACTTTGCTTTTAAATATCCTTCAACTTTTTTTACCTTCATCTCCTTATCTCTCTCCCTCTCTATATAAATAACTTCATTTTTGATACGATCTGCAGCAACAATGAGTCAATACAGCAACATCGAGATAATCCAGCTTTTCAGCCCTGAAGACATCGAACTTGCCTATCATGTCAGACGAGTTGTGTATGTACACGAATACGGCTATGCAGAAAATGTAGTAACAGACCAAGATGATGAAACAGCAGAACATTTTGCAGCTGTTGCAGATCTTACTACTACAAATCAAGTTATGAAAAGAGTACCTGTCGGTACTATCCGTCTCTTCCGTTTACCAAACAATGTAGCAAGATTAGGTCGTGTTGCCGTTATTTCGGATGCACGTGGGTTAAAGATCGGCAAGTTGCTAGTTGAGTCGTTTATTGAACATGCTAAATCCAAAGGTTATGACTCCATTGTCTTACATGCAGTCTCTGAAAAGCGTTTCTTTTATGAAAAATTGGGATTTAGCTTGGAAGAAGGTGATGATATGGAATTTGAGGAAGATGGAACTCCTCATTTAAGACTATGGATGCGCCAACTTCAAGCAACCGCTGCTTAGATACCAAAACAATGAATTATATAATAGAAATAAAGATGTTTTTTAAGTCTTTTGACTATGGTTTCAAGGTTTATAAATATTTAATTTCAACAATGCATTGCTTTGTCAATGTTAAATCTTGGTTTAAATATGTATATGATGACTTTAAATGTGTATCAACTGATGCCAAAAAAGCTTCAAATCTAACAGCAGTAGTTATAATGGTGAAATTCATACATAAAAAAAACGCTTACACATTTTCATTCAACTCTTGTTCAAATATCTTTGTGTGAATGTATTTTCTTCTAAACTCATCAATTTCGTCCTTATAAAAACAAACATATGAACAAAATAATGCTGAGCCATAAAGAATTTAATTTGTATTACCTTGTATCTAGTAGGATCAATGGGATATTTGGTTTCAACTGATTCAACCCTTTTGTTATAGCACTGAAATACGGGCTGGTCTAGTAACAGTCCTAAAGCAGGAGCTTTAGGAATATTGATCTTTGGTTCATCAAACGATGTATCAATGATTGAATTAGGTGTATTAGTTCTAACAGACAGCATAGCCATAGCTTATATACATAAATGCGTGTGTGTGTGTGTGCGTTGAATGAATATTAGAAATCATCACTATAGATGTTAATAACACTATTCTTACATATCATTTTGCGAATTTGATGGAGCATAAAAGACTGTCCATGTAACCTTACGCTGATCCACTCCATCCCTTCAATAATCATAGGTTCTTGTATCTAAAATATATTACTACTACTGTTGCTTTTAAGCTGGCCTGCCTCTCTTACTTCGATGTCAATAATATATCTCCTTGTTGCATTATCTTGTAACCCTCGTCTTACAGTGTAATTATGAAAATCATGAGTTCCCTTAAACTTTAACATTGCATTCTTAAACATATCAAATTTATCCTTTGATACCCGATAATCCAAAAGTTCCTGTTGACTTTTGGGTGTGACATAAAAAACGGCTGCACTGTCATCTGTCAATATCTTGATATCTTTGTTCGAGGTTGGCTCCCTTTTAATTACTCTTTCTAATGGAGGCTGCAGTGTATAAGTTGGTAATAAATACTCATAAATACGAGAATCACAAGCTGTCTTTGCGTGAAAACTTCTTTGTGTTTCAACAAGGCCTTTGAGAGAGAAAGTGAATAACATAAAAAGGAGCGAAAATGAGACCCTTACCCCATACTCTAATCTGATCTGGTAATATATTGTTTATTTTGGAGACAATATTCTCATCTTGAATAATCATTTTTAATGATATGACATTACAAGCGGCATGAACACCTTTATCAGTACGCGCAGCTCTCATCAATTGTACTTTTTTGGGGTCGGCAGAATTGTCGGTTGATATTGCACCTGCTTTACAAAATGCGTCAAATAACACACCCTCTATTGTATGTGCATCTGGATTGCTATATCTTTTGTTAATCAAAAAGAAGAGTGAATGAGATAGGAACCTACAGCTGCATGCCTTGATATTCTGACCCATTAAAACCTATCATGACTGCCACTTTTTTCTTTGGTAACCGTGCCTCTTTCGCATTAGAGTTTTCTGCTTGAAATGCGTCGTTTGCTTTCCATGAAGTAACTCTTGTAAAATACTCTTTACGTTCTTTTGAGGTCTTTATTCTTGTGTTGTTGCTGTTGCTTTTACAAGTAGAGAATAAGCGCTTACAACTAAAAATAGTACAAGTTCTAAGCATATTACACAATAAACAGAAGAGCGTAAAAAAATTAACAGGGTAACAATCCCCATTTTTAGATTTTGGAGTAACTCTTCTACAAATTAAAATCGAGTAATTGTGACGCATTTTTTTCTCTTTCTCTGTGTTGTTTGTTTTACTTTCTTTTTAATAAATAGGAAGTATAATGAATAATAAAAGAGAAACAAACCACCTTGTATTGTTCTAAGTCACCATGACTTTTAACACAAAAGCCAACTGCACCCTTCCACTAAAAGAAAAGTAAGCAACCTATTTGATATTTAATGACTTTGTCCAATGAGTGAAGCCAACTTGATATAAGAGATCATCTTTGTGACTGGATTACTCTGATTTGCTATCCATTTCAATCTCCTCCCTATATAACGAATTGACCATCTATAAAACTCATACTTTCTCCACATCTTTCTTCCTTTTTTTCCTGTTCTTTTTTTCATATAAATATATACATAATGCAAATACCTCTTAAAACAAATCCAGATAATTTCCCCTGGGTTGTACAAAAGTATGGAGGAACTAGCGTAGGCAAGTTCCTAGATGAAATTGCAAACACCATTGTACCGTAAGTTATATACACATACTGTAGTACCTTTCAGTATCATTTTCATTGGATATTAACATTAATTATAGCTCCTACCTCAAAACAAATCGAGTGGTTGTAGTATGTTCTGCAAGAAGTGGGGAAACAAAAGATAAAGGAACTACCAACAGGTAAAACAGAGAAAAAAAGAATAGTATTTGTGTCGGGGATAATGCGAGTATTAAAAAATGGTAAAATAGACTATTACGGGCAGCAGAGGAGGCATTGACTGAAGGATCTGAAAAGCATTTAGAAATAGTTGAAGAAATTACTCAAGACCATTTAAAAGCTGCTAGAGCATTGATTGCGAATAAAGACATATTGGCTAGGCTGGAATCTCAGCTTAAAAACGAGTGCCTGAAATTAAGATCATTTTTGGAAGCAGCAGAGGTAACTTTTAAAGTCGCACAGAAAAAGCAAGAGAGGAAGAGAGATTTAATACCATCACCATGTGATCGTCAAAAAGATTATAGATGAGATATCCCCGAGATCAAAAGATATTATTGTTGGTATGGGAGAAACACTTTCTTGTGCTATTGTTACAGCCGTGTTACAAGACAGAGTAAGTAAATAATCAGACTTTTAGATAATTTAGTAAATTAATGCAAAAATGTCATTTAGGGAATTGACAGTCAGTTGGTGGTTCTTAATAATATCATCGATAAAGAGTTCACTGTATTAGATCAAAGTTTTTATGATTATATTGCTGAACGTCTCGCTGAAACTATCAAAAGCTGTGAAAACCGTGTTCCTGTTTTAACAGGTATGTATTATCGTCCCGAGACTTTATATATGTGAGAAAAAAAAGGAATATGATATATGGAATGAATTTATTATTTAAATACAAAAACACAACTACAAAATATACTTATAAAAAAACAAATATAATAATTTATAGGTTTCTTTGGTAATGTTCCTGGAAGTTTATTAAGTAGTATTGGTCGTGGATATACCGATCTCTGTGCAGCTTTAGCAGCAGTAGGACTAAAGTCACAAGAGCTTCAGATTTGGAAAGAAGTAGATGGTATTTTTACAGCCGATCCACGTAAAGTAAAGACAGCCCGTCTTTTACCAATCATCACACCTGAAGAAGCAGCAGAATTAACTTATTATGGATCAGAGGTAATCCACCCCTTCACCATGGAACAGGTGATTAGAGCAGAAATCCCTATTCGTATAAAAAATGTTGAAAATCCAACGGGTTCTGGTACCATCATTTTCCCTGACAAAGTTCAACATGACAATGGCTTTGCAACACCACCTCCCACACCAGCCGTACTAGCTCAAAATGGTTATCACCTAGATCTATCTCGTAAACACCCAACAGCAGTCACGGTAAAAGATAAGATCTGCGTCTTGAATATTCACTCAAATCGCAAGAGTGTTAGCCATGGTTTCCTTGCGAAAATATTTATGGTTTTGGATGAATACAACATCATCGTCGATTTAATTTCTACTTCAGAAGTTCACGTGTCTATGGCCCTTTCTCCAGATGTGACACAATCCTGCCTGGAAAAGGCAATTTTGGATCTCAAAAAACTGGGCGCGGTAAGAGAAAATGAAAAGCATATGTATCCTTTTCAAGATATTAAAATAGCTATTACCAATAGGTTGATGTCATTAAGGACATGGCTATTATTTCTTTGGTTGGTAAACAAATGAAAAATTTAGTTGGTGTTGCTGGAAAGATGTTTTCTTCACTGGCTGAAGCTGGAATTAGTATCGAAATTATTTCCCAAGGTGCATCCGAAATTAATATATCCTGTGTCGTAGCAGAGTTACATGCATTGAGTGCAATGAAAGCCATTCATGAACGTTTATTAGATTTAGATACCAGTGTTGAATTACCAAATCTATAGAAGATGACGTTTCTATCATTCCGTTTTTGTTTTATTGTTCTTTGTTATATATCAAAAATAAATATATATATATTTATATACATATTCGTAATTTATTACATCTTTTTTTCGATCCAAGTCTTATGGTCTTAATCCGCTCTCCTCTTTTCTCCTAATATCACGAGTTTTACTGTTGATGTCAATAATGATAAAAGGAGTCGAAATTGATTAATTAAACATGAGTCTTTTACAAAATGTGAGAAGTAATTTTTTTGCATAAACTTGTAGCAAATTGTCGGAGGAAATATATTTTATTTATAAAAATAGTACGCTGCGATTATGTCATCAACTTTAAGGATTTTGGTTTTAATAAAGCTAGTTATGTTTGCGTTATTTAAGATCGTTCTCCACGAAGACGGCGAGCTAACTGAATATCCTTGGGCTGAATGGTGACTCTTTTGGCGTGAATAGCAGCGAGGTTGGTGTCTATAAAGAAAGAAAGAAATTGAAATATTAGATCATTGAGACAACATCACCACTATTCTTTTCTACATACCTTCAAAGAGTGAGACAAGATAAGCCTCCGCAGCTTCTTGCAATGCACCAATAGCAGAGGACTGGAAACGTAAGTCGGTCTTGAAATCTTGTGCAATCTCACGGACAAGACGCTAAATGAAATAATAAAATTAGTATGTAAATATTATGCTTTTTTTTTTTTTCTCATACCTGGAAAGGAAGTTTACGAATTAAAAGCTCAGTAGATTTCTAGATAAAAAAAAGGTTGTTTTTGTTTTGTTTTTAGTAAAAATCAACGTGTGCATGAAAGCTTGGAGGTACGTACCTGATAACGACGGATTTCACGAAGAGCAACAGTACCAGGCTTATATCTGTGAGGCTTCTTTACACCACCTATTGTTTATTGTTATATTGTTGAAGTGAGAATAAAGTGAGTATTGTATTTTATCATATCAGGAAAGAACACAGGTGCAAAATAAGTAAGGAATATTTACCTGTAGTAGGGGCTGACTTTCTAGCGGCTTTAGTAGCAAGTTGTTTTCTAGGTGCTTTACCACCAGTAGACTTACGAGCGGTTTGTTTGGTTCTGGCCATTTTTATGTTTTTTAAAAAAAAGGTAAAAAGGAAGAAAAAGGAAAAGAGAGAAACGAAGACACTCAATTTATTTATATATTGATGTGACGTGGATTGTTTGATCACCCGCCTCATGTGACTAATGAGAGCCAAAGGGTTAAGGAGGTCTAAGTAAAACATGGCCTCTTATTCCATATCCAGCTACGATAGTAAAATCATTGGCTAGTTGCATTATCTGCTTTCTCTCTGGATTTCTTCTCTCCTGAAAGTTCATTGAAATAATAATAACAACCCTGAACTAATAAGATACATTGAATCATCTATCAGGGATTGATATCAGTATATGCAGCTTTTATCCGAATGAGCCTTACTACCTTTTATTAGTATTAATATTATTAATATTAAAAGAACTTCGGGCTGGTTTTTATGCGTTCTGATTTGATATGATTTAATTAGATTGTAAACAACAAGCAAATAAATAAAAAAGAAAGAAAATAAAAAAAAGCACAGGCCTAAAAAATAGGGATTTAGTATAATGAATACATATCATATTAAAACAACTGCTTGCTATATTCGAAGGAGTTAATCTTCTCAAACAGGAAAACAACTAATATAACACAACTTACATCTGAAGATTACTCCACAGATCTAAAGTAATCTGTCAAATTGAACCGTATATGTATTCAATTGACTTTGGTACTTTCATGACTTTATAAACATATCTAACGCGCGTAAAAAGTTTTAACAGACTATAAAGATAAATACTAATTTTGTATCATTTTAAAATTATACTGTGCACTCAACTGAAATAAAACCCAATCTTGAGGATAGATATAAAGCATAATTTTTGAATATACGCAAATTAATAGGTTGAACTACTTTTAACTCATAACTTCTTTAGAGACTTGAACTGATTTTTCAAGAGACTAAAAGTCATTAGTGGCATCTTGTGATTTATCAAATTCAATTGTTTTAAGCAAAAATTTTAGCAGTGAATGACATAAATTACAGAGTAAAAGTAAAGTGGAATTAAGAACAAAGGCTTTATTTTTTAGTAATACGAATGGTAATAGTCTGCCCATCAGTAGCAGTACTAGTTGCAAACAATGCTAATGTTCTGGTATCCTTTACAACTTGTGAAATGCTCTCAGCAGGAGTGATAGATATATTATAGCCATTGGGGTACGTAATAGTAGGTAAAACAATTTCAGTAGGAGCATCGATTGAAGTTTTTACAGCAAACACCAAAGAAAATGAACTGTCAGCACTATTGTAACCAAAACTCTGGGGTGTTCCTGCAACGGCAGATGGATAAGCACGGCTATAGTGGGCCTGAATTTCGGGGTAAGGAGTGCCGTCGCTGTTATATAAATTTTCATACGCCCAGCCCATCCATGATGTCATATACTTGTCACTGGTATCAACTGCTGATTGTATATTTGACATTTGAGTGGAATCTCCCATCCACATGGTGAATTCCGTTAGTACAGAGGCTGTTTTAAGTCTTTTATTATCACTAATACGATTCTTGATGGTGTCTTCAATACTTCCCACCTGAGGTGGATTATAGTAATGGAAGGACTGGACAGTCTTTGAACCATCACCAAGAGGAACGTTATTAAAACCAGAAAGAATATCGTAGGTACTTCCTTCGAACCAGATAAGCGTATTACTATCCACAGTTCTAATTTGAGTACTTGCTCTGTTCCATAATCCTTCCATGGTTTTATGATCTGCGACCCCTGGAGTTAATAAAGTTGGATCTGCATAGTGATCTCCTACCCATGGTTCATTCTTGCGGGTAGAAGTTAGCTCACTAGTATATATATATATGTTGATAAAAAGAACTCACCAGCAAATTGTACCCCAAAATATTATTAGTTCCTTCATAAGTTTGGGCAAGTTTTTTCCAATAAGCGCTAAATGCGTCCCCCAGGCCACCATAATTGTTATATAGTCTACCAAAGCCATTTGCAACAGCTACTGTAAGATAGCTCAAACTCCAATCTAGAGAATCACAGTCTGAAGATGAAGGTATGCCGTTGCTATCAACAGAGAACGGTATAAGTTTTTGAGGTACAGGGAATCTCTGTAAGGTGCCGACCCAATCAGAATGAGCAAACCACTGAAATGATAAAGAGAGAGATATACACATTAGTCTTTATATCTGACTGGTATATGAAATACTTACATTCGGGACACCATGGCCACAGAATTGAGCAGCAAGAACATCCTGATGCACATCCACTAATACATATATGCCATGATCCTCAGCCAATTTTGTTTGGCTGGCCATAATATCGATGAAAGTTTGATTATATTGACCCCTAACAGGTTCAGCTCCAGCCCAATGATGGCCTAAACGAACGGCGTTGACTCCCAAGTTTTGTAGATTCTGAACATCAGTAAGACCAAACGAGTCACCTGGAGTAAATGTTTCTTGCCTATACCAAGGAGCATTTTTCTTTACTACATTAGTACCATGAAAAAAGCGGACTCTTCCAAAGGTATCAACAATTTGGTATATTGATTGATCTACATGACTAATTTTTGTCAGTCCGGGATTAGCGTTGACCCAAGCTTGAGGATCAGATACAATTGCATGAGAAAATGCAATTAAATTTAAGAAGGCAACGGTTCCTAGAAGACCAAAGTTTAGTAAAGATTCCATCCTTATTTTATTTTGATAGATTAATGTTTTGAAGGAAATTATTTAGTAAGAATTCTCGCGCCTTTTTATGCTATTTTTTGTACTACTTTAACGTGGACTTTAAATAGATGTAAAGTGGTGCCTGAGAATAATGAAAATAGAAGCGTTTATGGTTTTGCAATTTTTAATTTTTTTAAAAAGGGTACTCTTCCCTTAAACTCGTTGTGTGAACGTTACATTATGTTGTGCAAGTAATGCTAAGGAGAGCAATTATAGAATATATATGGTATATTGGAGATTCGTTATTAGCTGTAAGCTACAACTTACAAAAAAAGATTTTGGCTCTATTTTTTTAAAAAAATTAAACACTTTATATATGCACAAAGTAATTAGATATTTAATGGAATATCTCATTTTCGATACATCAATTTTGCAGAACCGCCATTGATTTTCTATTCGAAAAACTAATTGATATTATAAGGATGATTCTGATATAAACAGTTGTAAATGGAATGAGTAAACAGATATTATCAGAAAAGAAACATTCGTGATATGGTTCAGAGAGCAAATTTACAACGGTTCACATGGTAGTATAAACCTATATGTTGTACTTGGGGAATGCGCGCTTAAATCGAATTTACTTTAACACTCTATAGATCGAAAATGTACTACATTTTGTGAAACGCAAATGCATTTATCAACATTAAGAAACTACAAATCATTTTAGATTTGCTTATGCAAATAAGTTAAAAAAGATATTATAAATATTAGTTTTGCTATGGCGTTTCCAAATATTACATGTTCCTTTTTGAGCTTCAAAAGAAAAGAAAGGTACCATCCGTAGATCTCTCTTTTATCGCATTGTTCACGGAGTACTGTTCCCTTAGCCTATATATATACATATATATATATAAGCAATCTATATTTTATTAAATAAAAATCTATAGATTGATCTTACGTTGCTTTAATTTATTTCTTTATTTCTATTGAACATATTATTTGCTTCAACTAAAATTTGTTGGGGGAGATAGGGGAGATAAAGAACATAGTGCTCCTCTGTGATTATATAACGTGAAGCAGGTGCTCAAAAAATCCAGTACATTATCATAAATACTCGTGAAATTAACAAGTGCAATGGCAATATGATATCACGCTGTGATAATATATAAAAATAAAAACAGTACGCATTATATGCAATCATGCTGTGATAATATATATGAGTAGACATAGTGTGCATTATATGGTATCACGCTGTGATAATATAAATAAGTAGACATGGTACGTATTATATGCAATCACGCTGTGATAATATACATACATAAGCAGAGGATAAACGTTTTTCAAGTTCGGTTTGGCGATACAATTGGACAATAGAAAACAGTTTAACACTTGGCAATGGAAGGCAGGTGAAGGACAAAATGGAGAGGGTCATGCTCTAGTGACACAAAATCACTTTTTATTTTATTTCTCATTAGCTAGTTCAATTAATAAAAAATTCTCTATTGTTTATTTTTATCCTATTTTCATAAGGATATATATTGACTTTTTTAAATGATTAGGCCTTTTTTCTACTTGGTCTTCTTTTCAAGAAAGCTCTTTGTTTTGATAAAATGTGGTATGCTTCTAGTTAGATATAGACTAGTAGGCTCATTGATAAACTAAATCATGTAATAAACCAATTCACGCAGTGCTTTTTTTTTTGCTTAAATTATTCAAGAAAAAATGTCCATCTACTATCGGTTACCTCCTTTTTTAACAATACTCGAAATCTGGACGTCATTGGGTGTCACTAGGAATCGATGGATACTGGTATACTTTTCTAGACTGAGAACGATTTATACAATATTTACTACTTTTCTTTTCTATATTATAATAACTTTATGGCTCGAATAAAACACAGTCCCCGTAAACAATTTACTAATAATAACAAAATTCAAATATCAAAAAAAAAGAAAAGACCACACCCAACAGAAACATCTTCACTACCTTCAATAATTCTTGTGGTAACCGTCTCCACACTAGTCAATCTACCTCTTTTCACTCTGTCTTTCAACACTTTCCAAAACAGCTCAATAGAGTTGAGTACCGAAAGATATACAGGTATGTAGCCTCTTTGCGAGATAATTGGATCGATTATCGCAGGTCGATGGATTGTTGCATTATGACAATGTGAAATCCCTTCATACGGGGAAATTGATCCATGATATCTAATGTACCGCTGATAAACTGAGCAAAATGGCTACCCGTAGTTCCTGTTGGTATCTTAGGTACTGGAACTTCAGCAGTTTCAACCAACTTCATTAGCTTCTCTTGGATAAAATAAAAGTATCGAAGTTGGTCTTCGTTAGTATAGGTATTATACACTAGTGTCCTTTCTTTTTTGAAGGTGCCTCTTGCATCGGGGTGTCTTTGGGCTCTTCTACTTCGGTAACCATCTCTCTATTTTTGATGTACTTTTGTAGATTCGTCAAGTTTGCTAACCGAAATGATGGCTCTACCACATAAGCAGGAACCTCTTGACCGGATTCATCGAAAACTGAACCTTTACCATTTTCATGAAAGATATTCATTTTTTTAAACAGAACAATATATTTGATGAAGAGAAAATCAATTTATTTTCAAAAAGCTGGGCAAAATAACCTCTCAAATAACCAAAAATATTCAAAAAAGTGGGCGAACTTTTCAAACATCCGGTAAATTGAGAGTGGAAATGCAATAATAGAGCTTGCGATTTCTAATTATTTTTGAGATGATGTTTTTTTTTCTCTGAGAAATACACGACTTTAACTTGACTATTGGATGCTGCCTAATATCATATATTTTTCGTACGATTGTATGTCGAGAAATCAATAACAGCTCTGCTATTAAAACGCTATATATTTGTATGGATTTGTCTTTATCGGAATTTGCATTATTGACACAAGGTCTATACTTTTTTTTTAAAAAAAAACTATGAATAATAAATGGCAACTAAAAAAGTTTACTCTCGATTATTTCATTTTAAGAGACTGAGAACAATCTGGCAATTTAACGATTGCAATGACTTTGATGGCTTATATTGCGTCACCAATCATAGTTGTTTGGACAATCTATCATGTTTCACAAATTAAAGATCATTGTTTGTTTGTTTTTTTACTTTAACAGTTCTCTGTCTGGCGAATGGTTCAAAAGTAAATCTAGATTGGGATTGGAAGATCCTAGTAAACTCAGACAAAACACAGATGAACAGGCACTAGTCTGTACTACATTATCTCTGTATTTGGTAAATCATAAAAAGATTGATCATGTGTATAAAAGAAATAAATGCTAGCAAAGAGAATAATACAAATATATTAAAGTCAAGTGGAGAGCATAAAAAAGCATGAACAAGATAGCATAGCATAAAATAGCTTAACGTTTGGTAATGATTTGTTCACCTTCATGTCTTAAAACGATTAGTACTTTCCCAAAAGCGCGATTCCCCAGAACTGGGCGCTAAAGGGGAATTTTAACCAGCTCTGGACAAGTAAAGAAAAGTAAGCATAAATAAAATGCTGTTATTATCTTGATTTACTAAAAATAATATATTATCCGAAGATTTGCTTTGTATCGTCTAATGTTTCAGTAATATGTTGGATTTGCCTACAAAACAGCAAATGAACTATGACATGATTAGTAGAAGACTAGACGGAGATTTAAATTCCACCAGGCTTCATCACCTACACACGAATTGCATAGGGATATATACCCAAACAAAAAAGTAAAGCGAAAGAAGTTAGAATGATTCATTTACAGTATAAACTACTGTTTGTGTCTAATAATGACTAACAGTATTATTAAAAGAAAATAATAATAAAGAAGATAAAAGAGAATCAAAAGGGTATAAAGTTGCATACAGAAAAAAGGTTTTCTGCACTGTGACTCCTGTGACTCAGGATGAATGTTCTATTATGACTCACCATTTCGCTGGAACCTGGGGTAAATAATATGCCTAAGCTCAATTTTTTACTCCGCGCAAAATTATTGCAATTTTCAAACTTAAATATTCGCCAATATCTGCCTTTTCTTTCCTTCTCATTCATTTCTCGACAAATTTGTATTAAATACACAATTAAAATGGCCGGAATTACTATCAACAAGCCTAAGCCCAATCATTTCATCACAACTGCTGATTATACTGCTGAACAGCTCCTTGATTTAGTCGACCGCGCTATTAAGTTCAAGGTCGAATCAAAGTACGGCTACCCCAATGCTAGAACCGAACGCCCTTTGACTGGCAAGACATTGGCTCTCATGTTTTCAAAGAGATCTACCCGTACTCGTGTCGCTACTGAAACAGCTGTTAGCTATTTAGGTAATTGTTTTTTTTTCGATTAAATGAAGGTTGATAAGAGAGTTAAGCATAATATATCATAGGTGGCAGTGCCATGTTCTTGGGTAGTCAGGATATCCAACTTGGTGTCAATGAGTCTTTACTTGATACATCCCGTGTTGTCAGTTCAATGGTTGATGGTATTATGGCCCGTGTTGGTGGTCATGATGAAATTGAGGTAAGTAAACAACAACATTGGGAATAAAGGCTGGTTGATTAATAGAAAATCTCCCCTTCGTAGACACTTGCTAAGGAATCCGCTGTTCCTGTTATCAATGCCTTATCCGATAAATACCATCCTACTCAAATTTTGGCAGACTTGATGGTTTTACACGAGTACTATCATCATAAGAAGAATGGTTCTCCCGGCGTATACAGTGCTCATACCCAGCATCCTAGAGAAACTTTGAATGGCTTAAAGGTTGCATGGGTCGGTGATGCTAACAACATTCTCCAGGAAATCCTTGTTGCTTTCCCCAAGTGTGGTATCAGCGTATCTGCTGCATGTCCTCCTGGATATACATGTGACCAAGATGTTATTGACATTGCTCAAGCTGATGCAAAGAAAACTGGAGCTAGCGTTGTTTTCACTACTAGCCCTGAGGAAGCCATTAAGGATTGTGATGTTATTGTAACCGATACTTGGTAAGTTTTACTTTTTATCGTATTGTATGAGGATTACAGTTGATTAACGCTAATATCCTAATAGGGTAAGCATGGGTCAAGAAGAGGAAAAGAAGAAGCGTCTTCAGGAATTTGCTGGTTACCAAGTCACCAATGAATTGGCTACCCGTGGTGGTGCTAAGTCTGATTGGATCTTCATGCACTGTCTTCCTCGTAAACCTGAAGAAGTTGATGATGAAGTGTTCTACTCCGAACGTTCTTTGGTATTCCCTGAGGCTGAAAACAGAAAGTGGACTATTCTTGCAGTAGTTGATGCATTGTTGGTTAGAGGTGGTATCTAATTTAACAATATTTGTAAAAATGTGACAACTGTGTTGTTAAAAACTCTATATATGATTTTATATATACGCTTGTAAAAAGATTGAATAAAAAATATTAGAACCTATATCGAGACTTTGATTGAAAAACGAGAGGATCCCGTTTCAACTATGTCGTGTTTGTTTTGGTTTGTTTTGGGTGTACAAGTCGTATAGCGTATACAAATATCAAAATCCTAATCAATGCTTGAAACTGGAGAATAGCAAGTTTCAATAAAATTATTTGAATACATCATTTAGTTCAAGTAGAACCAATCGTCTTGTCAATAAAGTGCATTTTAAGTAACCTTTCTATTGCGTAAACTGAAATACTAATGTGTTTTAATCTAGTAAAAAATGACACCGTTAGCAAGTAGAAACAAAGTTTACCATAGAATATAAAAACTTTCCTTTACGACAACAACCATTCGACAAGCTTATTCTAAATATATGGTTTGTAAGATCTAGATGGAAATCTCTTCAAACCTGATAACGCCCAGAAATAGAGACGAAAATGGAAGCTAAATATGAAACACATGATAAGAACCAGAAAGCTAAAAACTGCGCCTTGGGAGTTTTCAACTAATAAGTAATAACCAAAATAATCTGTGCTTTTTAAAGAAAATATATAAACCACAGCTCTTAAAAGATAGTGTATTATTATGGAATATAAAGTATAAAACACAGCATTGCTTTATTTTTTTAAAGTTAAAATTATACTAATCAGGAAACCGAACTTTGAATACAAGCTTGAGACTGACTTTTACGATTTTAAACAGAGCCTGGGCCACCCAAGCATTGTGCATTGACGACATTGTTAACATAGAAATTTGATGTAAAGCATATAGTTTACTTTGAGCTTATTACGAAATCATTGACTCCTTTTAACTTCATTTATTTATTTTGGGCATGTTTCTAATGTTTAGGCATCAAACATTTTGTAAAAGCATTAAAACGATAATAAATACTGGGCTACCTCAAAATACCTTGATGATACCAAAACCAAATAGTTTCTGCTTGTTCCGAATATTTAGTCAAAGAAAACAATAAATACAGTATAAATTATACTGTCTTTATAAAGTTTCTACACATAATAGTGTGATAATCACATTACTGTCTCATCTATTACAGATGTATATTCATATTCATGGTAGCTGTTATCACAACTAGCTTATTCTCTCAAAACCACTTACGTACCAAACAGAGACTCTTGGTTATTTTGGTGTGAAAGAAAAAGTTTTCTGCTATTATTTTTTGTAGTTATGATAGAACTATGAGTTTATTATATACGAGTAATGTGGATAATTATGTTTTTATACCATTTTGCATCCTTCTATATTTTATTGTAAAAAACATTTTACTTTATTTGAAAATGATATCCAATGACGGTACCTAGTACAAAGAAAAGGATAAGGCATGAAGTAGTACATTGAGAATGATACAGGCTCATGTGAATTATGGAAACAACCTCTATATATATATTTATTTTGATCTTAGATCCTCAGTTTATTTTTCAAAAGAAATGCTGGCGGTGGATTATCAAAAGTCAATATATTATTGCCTTTTTTTAATAAGATTTATGTTGACAACACGGAAAAAATAATACAGAGAGGGTCACACAACCGATCAAATCACCATAAGCTCATTTTGATAGTGCAGTACTAAATTGCAACTTCTTTTTTATGTTTTTCGCATGGGAAAAGTGACCCAGCATTAATGAAATGTACTACCTTTTGAACAAATAAAGTGATTTCACATGAAAATATTACACGAGTTTCCATTTTAGTGATTCTGAAGGATACACATTTAAAAATGAGGTACCTTTTTTTTTCTTTCTCCTTTTCTTTTTAAAAAACAATATACCTTTTTAAAAAATCAAAAAAAAATCATACAAAAGGGTCTTCCTTTCCTATTTGCCCTTCTCCATTCTTTATTATCTTAGGCAAAAAAAACAATATTTTGAATAAAATGACATCTCTAGTTTCGCTAGTTTTGAACAATGCAGATCGCCTTCCTATCGTAGGCTCACCAATTGGACAAGCCACAAGCTGGTATAATCGACGCAACAGCCAAGAAGAGACCACTTCGCTTTATGATGAGAATAATATCCTACCACCACCACCCTATGAAAAAGTACCATCCAGACTTACTAAAATATCGGACTATGTATGGAAGCGAACTAGTTTTTCTTCCGCAGTAGAAATGGAACCCGCAAATAAATTAACTCAAAATAATAGCCAGTTGAAGATGGAACATCTTGCTCATATAATCGACAAGAAACAAATACAAGACGGCCTTACACTTATCAACATTGCTACAGAAATGAACCATTCCTATACTCAACACCAACAACAAATGTCACTGGAATTATACATGATGGGATTGGATAAAATTCTATCTTCTTTGCCTAGTAAGTATAGCTTTATAGTATATATCCTTCGATTTCTATATGACTAACTATTTATTAGTTGACTCTGATCCTATGGTAAAGGAAGCATTGGAAAAAAAATTATCCGATTTCAAAAATCAAAACAACCTGACACTTAAAGAAGAAGAAAAAGAGGAGCCTCTTACTGAACAGCAAAAAGAAAAGGCATTGAATGGTCTCTCCGAGTTAATAATCAATGCCTCTGTTCTTTCAGCTATAGCATTGAAAAAGAGCTCTTTACCAGGTAAAATAATAACATTAGTTGACTTATTTGTTTTTCTAATACGTTAAATATAAATGAGTATAGGTTATCTGAATAGTGCTATTCAGTTGGCCAAATCTAGCATGTACAAAGTAGATGAAGTTTGCTCTATCCAACAAAGAACTTGGAATATTGCCACATATGGTGTGGCTAAAGCAGCTGAAATAGATAAACACTATGAGGTTCATCAATTTTTTGCTGAGGCCTTTTACACCGGATGCACTGCGCTATTGAAAGCAGGTATCGCTTATGCAGAGGCTCCCGGGCCAGGTGTAAACAAAGATTGTTAACAAGTCATATCAAATATCTATATACATTCATATACCTTTTTCATTATTATTCTATTATTATTCCATAACGATTATAAAGCGAATACAAAATATCGTTTCTCTTACTACTACCAAGAAATTCTTGGTTGTTAACATTATTCAATAAAGAATATACTATAAATTTACCCCACATCTTCAAGTCCTCATTTTGGAACTTATTTCATACATTATTATGGATATAATGACAACAGTAGTATAGTATCAAAAGTGCAAACGCTTAACTGCTCTTAATTAATTATTAATTAATAAAAATTGCATCTTTACTAAACCCACTTGTAGTCAAATAAAAGTACGCATTGATCATTTAGGGTCATTGAGTAAGGGAGAGATAACCTTGTTAAAAGTATGGATTACCATATTTAGATTAGAGAATTCTGGTAATATTCTTGGATCAGATACCCACAGCCTAGTGCAAACAGCCAATTTTTTTTGTTTTGAAAATGCGAAATTCATTTTTTCTTTGAGCGTAAACTTCTTTCACCTTTATTGTCAAAAACAAAACAAAAAGTAAATCGTCTAATGTCAGCGGTAGCACTCCTTGAGGCATATATAAAGGACCTCAACGGCTGTGTATCTAGCGGAAATGCACGGTCCATTTATGATCCAAACGCACTTGCAACAGATATTGCCACTCAGGTTCTGTCAGAGATTTCGACGGATGACTATGGTAATTCACTTCCATACAAGCAATAAGAAATAGTACTTAGTTCAAATTGCTTTAGATTATGTATGTTCTGTGTTGTTCAATCGGGAGAATGGGATAATATATTTCTTGAGACAAGCCATACAGTCGAACAATAAAGACATAAAGTCTGCGCAGCATGCTTTACTGAACTTTATGGTGATCTTTATCGAAAAGGCGCGGTCTACTTTACAGCCCTACATCACTACCATAAAGGTACTAGCGCTACTGGCTTTAGTATATACAGCTCATAGGAATATCTGCTAACGATATCGCGATGTATTATTTATTTGACAGAATTGCTGCTCCTTTATATTGAGAGGGAAACAAGCTCGAGCTCGATGTGCAGCTTTGGAAGTCATGTTTGCAATATTTGACACCGAAAAGAGCAAATTGGACACGGTCGTATTGAATGTGGAGGATTTATTCAACAAGTAACTATATGAACAGGGTCTGTCAAATTAATGCATGTGTACTAAATTTATATTCATCAAAAGATATATCGAAATGGCTGTTTTACCTGTAACCTCGCTTCCTCAAACAGTGAAAGGACGGTTACTAGAGCTTTTAGGAGTGATTGCAAAGTACTATCCGCAAATAGCCGCACCACAAATAAATGCTATTAAGCGATGGTGCTTGGCGGCGTTGGATGAACATTTAGTTGACCATAAATCCGTGTCTTATGAACTTGCAGCTAGCGCCATGAAGGCGTTCAATCTTATCTTGTGCTCGCCAGAGCTTAGAATCGACCCCGACTCTGCTGAAGGAGAACGATTATATAAGAACATTGTTGCTTCTCTTAAACTGCCTGAAGGCGTACAACGCTATGCACTTCAGTTGGCCGCATTAACAATGGTTCTAAACAACGTACAATTATTTTCTGATGAGTTGCTTACGGATTACGCTAAACTTTATACGCGTATCCTGAATTTTTGTGAGCATCAAAACCGACCCCTAAGTCAATTAGGCTATGGGGCGTTGGAGTCACTTTTAAAACAAGTAGGTGTTTTTTATTTCACAGATAAAAAGTGATCTAGAGCTAACAACTTGCTGTAGACCGCACTTGCATTATCCCAAAGCAATAATAATGAAAAAAACAAGAATGTTTTCTTGGTACGTAATATAAACATATATTTAAAGCTTAAATTAAACTATTTTCTATTAGTATTTCATTAATCGTTTTCATAAATTGTTGGATGAAAAAGATATAGTGGAGAGCTTCCGTAAAAACTCGGTTGCAATTCGTGGTATCGGCTACTTTTCAAAAGTTTCCAACAACTTTTTGGACAAGGCGCAAACCAATACCTTGATACAATTACTAGTTAAAAAAAGTGATTGGTTTTATTCAGAGTAAAGTGTGAAGTGCATTATCATAACAAGCGTATCAGTGATCAACTAATCATTCTTCGTTTTTTTTAGATCAAATTCAGAAACATACCGAGTTCTTGGACATTTACCATCATTCATCCAAGCCTACACGCATTTTTCTAAAGAATTTGACCCGATTCCTTTAGATTTGCTGATCTCAATTCAAAGAATATCTGAAGTGTTTGCAGTTTCATTTTCACGAATGCCAATATACAACAGAAAACCAGGTATCATTGCTATGAAGGAGCTTTTTCAAATGCTGTATGAGAAAGGAGAAGGTGTACTTCGTAATTTTCTGGATAATTTCTGTAAGATACTGAATTATATGCAAAATTTTAACCAGACGAATCTCATTTAAATTACCTTCATCTAGTTAATAAGGCGATGGTTTGCACCTGTACTGATATAGAGCTACCTGGACATGAAAAGCAGCATTCATATGTGGATTTATTATATTTCTGGAAATCTATTTTAACCGATACCATTGAGAACACCGATATTGGCATCGAATATGACGAATCGGGCGAAGATGTGATGATGATTGACTTTGATGAAAACGCCAATGAAAGTGAGGCAAAGCTAAAGGATGTATTATGTGATTGTTTTATGGATACTGTGCTTTATATCATAAAGATGTTAAACTTGGATTTGAAGAAGATCGGGGATGAAGAGGAAGCTGCTGAAGATGAGGTTTTATATGTCATGTCGGGCTCTTTACAGCCAGTGAACCCCAAAGATTTTATTTTATTTCAAAATTTGGTCGAGTTTTGGTGCTTGCTTCTAAAAGATATGGAAAACTCTCGGCTAACGGAATGGTTTTATATCACAGGCTCATCTCTAGTGGACCAAAGTTTGCAAAAGCCATTAGTAAGTGGTTTTTATAGAATGATAGCTCAGCTTATGATCATAATCGAAAGGCAAAAATATTTCAGAGGTTTCAAGGATATTCTTCATACATCACATCCAACACAGGATCAAATAGAAAAATCCAAGGTTTGAGACTCGTAGTATGATTTTTATGTTATGGATCAACTAATCGAATTTGTTGTTATAGTCTGATGCTTACAATACCTACCTTGTAGTCCATGGTTATATGAAAGATATATTGCATAAATCTCAGCAGTTTAAAGACGAACTTCTTGCATCATGTCTCCACCTGATATTGTCATATCCTATTGAATTCTTTGATTTGACTGAACTTGTAATTCCTTTAAAAACAGCACTCCATTTTGGTATCTCTTATAGTCCTCTGGCCGTTGCTGCACTTACTACTTTAGAGAAACTCCAAGATCCTGAAATCAACATGAATACAGATTCAATCTTTTTGTCCTCTGTTTTGCCAAGTATTAATGAATACCTTATTGTTAAAGTTAATTCAAACCAGGAGACTCATGAAAATATTAATACATCCAAAAAACGATTCAAAGTCCGCTCGGCCACTCAGCGTGAATATACAGTAAACCGCAGTGGTATGTCATCCGATGAGGTCGGCATTACAGACAATTCATATGTAAGCCTTGAAGAACTTCAGCTTCGGATGATGAGATATTTGGGAAGATTAGGAGCTAAAAGCAAACAGATGCTCCAAAGTGTTGAAGAGCGTGATGATGTGATTAGCTGGGACCCCAAAAAACATTTAAAGATCGACGTGCCTTTTCCTAATTCAAAAGTTGAAGTGTCTATGGGTAAATTATTATAATTGTTTTTATTTTAATATATATATATATATATATATACTGATATATTCATTTACTTATACATGTATTTAAAGGCGAAATACTTCCTCGTGTGTGTGACTTGGCTGAGTCTTCGCCAGATAGACATTTAAAGGTTGCTGCTTGTGAATTATTGCACAGTTTAATCTTAATAATGATTGGGAATAGTGCATTCCAGGCAAAAGATACCAGACATGCTACAGAGTCAAAATACCATGGTCTCTATATTCGTGTTTTTCCAGTAATACTAAAACTAGCGATTGATGTTGATCAAGTAGCAAGGGACATGTTCCGCTTATTAAATTCACAGATAATCCATTGGCTCACCAACAATGCTCAGTACGAAAATCCAGAAACAATAGCATTACTTGACGCTTGTCTTGAAGGAGCTTGTGATACAAATGCAGGTCTGAGAGATTATGGAGCTGATTGTGTACAGGAATTTGCAAAATGGTCTATCAAGCAATCGCCATCTATATCTAAAAACAATCCGATGAATATCAAATCCTTATTGAAACGATTATACAACTTTATGTCCAATCCAAACTCGTCGAAAAGATTTGGTGCCTCACTGGTTTTTAACCGAATTTACCGTTTATTTAGAGAGGAGGAATCACTCATTGAGGAGTACACTTTGGAAATATTGGGTCAGCTCTTTTTTAGTTTAAAGCTATCAGAATCGGACCCTCCTTCTATCGGTACCTCTGATCAAACTAGGGAAGCCATTAGTCATATAAAACGAATTATTCGTAGAAAGTCGGATTTGTTTATCCAAGAAAGCCAAACTAGAAGATCTTTTCTGGAGCTAACTATCACAGATCTCGGCTCTGTAGTTGAATGGACTCTTATGGAAAGTGGAAAGGACTCAAGACTTTATGCTAAAGTGTGCATGGACTTTTTCGTTGAATTTGTAAAACTCGTACCAGGTAAGACTAGTATATCCTCTGAATAGTAGAGATAGAGGATACTCATACAAAAGTATTTTGTAAATGTAACAGGTGTTAAAAACCCAGAGAGCTGGATGTCTCAAAAACTAAAAGCAGAGCCACATTACCTTGCTGATATTTACGAAAGAGACCAACTTGAAAGCCCCTTATTTCCCGATGGAGCTGATTCTACAGAATTATATAGCAACTGGATTAATCGATTTAATTGTGCTGTAGATGGTTATATTTGGCTGATAGAGCGTGATGTTATAGATCCTATTGAGTTAGTGCGTCAAGGCTCTAGCAACTTGATCAAGAATGTGCTATCCTTTTTCCAAAATACTGCCAAAGATTTTCTGAAAACCCAAGCCCATTTCCTAGCGAGTTATCGTCTTAAATGCATATCAGTTTATACCTATACGTGTACAAGATTGATTTATTTGTTTGAAATGATGCTGAATAGCACAAGTGATATGGTCATCAGGAATGAAACTTATCAAAAACTGGAGCATATCTTTAGCGATGGCTATTTCACAAAAGAATTGGCTCGCACTCTTTTATTTCCAAAACAAGTGTACGAAGAAATTCAACTGAGTGATACAAATTCTGTCACCAACTCCAGCATCAATCGAACCTTTACGATCGCCAAAAATTTTATTACAGCCATTAAAAAAGTGGGGCCAGAGCATGTTATTCGACTTATAATCAAATCCATTCATGATATTATTGAGGCTTCAAATCTAGACCTTACAAAAGCTGGTGAAATACAAGGTAAAACAGCCGTTTATTTGAATAAAGCATAGTAATACTAATATATTCATTGAAATATAGAACATAGCTTTACTATTGAAATGCTACAAACAATTGATGGTATATGCTTCATTCAAAACATGGGCCTACTTGATCTCTTGCGTTCTTATAATTCGGTTTTTTCCTCTTCTGAATCGTACTACTTGAGACTATTTGAACATTTTACTAGCTATAGTTTAATATCCCATGATCCTCTTCAAACGCAGCTCTTAGGAGGAATGTTACGTATTGCATTTTATCAACCAGAGTTTGCTGAAAAATATGCTTCGCAACTTCTGGTAATTTATATATATTTAAAAAGGATTGAAGAGACAGACAAGAAGAAACGGATATTTAATATGTTTTTATTAGGGATTCTCTGGACTCTTCTCTACTCTTACAAAGGAGGATAGATTAACCATTTTCCAGAAATTCAGGAAATATGTAAGTCTTTGTGTTTCTTTCGTGTGGTAATTGTTATTTACTTTACTACATCATATAAATAGGTCTACTGTTGTACAGCCATTCATTTCAAAGCTTTTCTCCCAATTTTTATTAAAAATATCGACAATACAATTACCTGCAGCTACATAGTAGGCTTTCTTGAATACTTTAAAGAAAATAGAATCTCTAAACGTAAAGAGATTGCTGCCTTTACTAAGATAGTAAATATCTCACTGAAAATACCAATAGCTTAATTCTAACGTTATAACACATATTCTCTAGATTGTTGAAGATCCTGAATTCTTGGAGACAATGTAAATATAAGGGTGCTCACTTATAAAAAAATATGTTGGTCTCACTATTTTATATTATATTTTTGTATTTTTATTTATAGAACTACTGAATGGAAAGACGATGATCATATTCATATCCTTGTTGTGGCTTTGACTCTATTATTTGGTGCTGACCCGGGCATTATGACTAGGGCCACAAAACTACCAACATCAAGGATTTTATGGAATGTTTTTCTTGAATTACTTGATAGTAAATATCCCTACCGACTTCGAAATAATGTGCTCGATCTTTTACCAATTTTCATTGCTACTGAAGCAAGCTACAAGGACCAGGTATATTATTTTGTTTTATATAAAAAACAATGAATCATATTGTCTTACAATACTTTTAGATTGAAGAGAAATTAAGATCTGCTATAATAGACCATTTCCTTATTCACTCTGGTAGTATTCCAAAAGGAAGTGCACTGTAAGTATATACACACACACACATATATATATATATATATATATATGCGGGTGGGTGGGTGGGTGGGTGGGTGTTGAAATATCTAATATA